>CALNHX010001516.1:0-221133 GCA_940337035.1 Agriotes lineatus
ATCAGAAGGCTGGCTTTAGTTAAGTTATCTTGTATAATTTCCATTAGACAAAATCGATTATACTAGAGTAACTTCACTAGGCGACGCAATTCATAACTTTTGTCAACTTGATGTTGTTTTCATGGAGATGACTTTCAGCTAGGTTAATACAAACAAATCGAGCTGCCAATAAAATATTTATTTGTTTCTAATATCGAGATTTACTCAAAAAATAATCAAATCGAATACAATACGTACTTCGAACAGGTTATACGTCTCAAACTTTGACAGAATAATCCTCCCGCTGACGCGAATTATGTTACGTTCCCAGATAGATAATAAGAACATTAGTTATGATAAGATAATGCAGTCGCGTATTACATATCATTGCATTCCCGAGGGACACAAGTGTTATCTTATCTTTGCTGATGCAGCTTATGTAACCTGCTCGACTACATCGCAGGATGAAGTTAGTTGTAATTTGGAATCTGTAGCTTTCATATGTATTTTATAATTATAAACTCCGTCTGTGTATTGATATTAAATAAATTTTTTTATATCAATCACAGTTCGTAAATTTAATTGGCGCAGTCGTGACGGATATTTTGGCAGTTTTTTGGACAAAAATCGCCGAAAAACGTGTATTTTAATACTTTGGCCGAAACCGAACAACCAACGTCGTCCCAAGAAGCAGTATTCAGAACGGAGCCTGGAGGACAAGCATCGCCAAAGGGTCACGCGAAGAATACAATTCTAGTGACGAAACTGCAGCAGAAGCGGCACCAGTAGCTGCACCTGGACAACATCTCCGTGAGCAACCGAACAGTGTCGACCTTCACCAGAAGTGGACAAGAATCGCCACAACCCCAAGCTAGGACAGCATCGCCGACGCTTGGTCTAGAAATAAGCACTCCATCGAGGAGGACCGAAGAATGAAAATTACAGCGCTATTACTGTAAGTCGCTAACAATATTTGTTGCAGCATAAAAACAATTTAGTTATAAGCTTGCTATTAAATAAAACGCAACAGTTAAAACGAAATAATTAAACCTTAATAATAAACTTAGTATTAGCCTTCGTAAGTTTTTATACACGCCATAACTGCAATGGTCTGTTAAAAACGTTACACTAGGAAGGAACCCTTAAACGAATAAAAATCATTTGCCCCGCTATTTAAACAAATTAAAAATAAAAATATGAACAAATCTTAATGCTACGAGGTAACGACGACTTAGTAGCTTTATTCGAAAATTTATTACTGGAGGTAGCACCTGAAGAACAACAAGTAGAAGCCAATCAACCAAACATGGCACAAGGAGGACAAGCAGTACCAGCAGGACAAGCTTTCCACTTGGAATATTTAAGAATAGTTCCAGAATTTGATGGTACTCCACACAAATTATCCGAATATATTAGATCTGCCGAGGTAATAATCGCACACTACCGTGGGAATGCCGACGCCTTCCTGCAGTCTTTAATTCTTTCTGCTTTACGGACAAAATTAACCGGAAGAGCACTTTTAGTAACCAGCGGACGAGAAATTGCCACCTGGAATGAATTAAGAAACATTTTAAGAAGATCATTTGCCGATCAAAGATCAGAGAGCTCACTTTTGCGAGACTTGATGCTCTTACGACAAAAACATGAAACGGCCCAAGAATATTTCGAAATTTGCCAACAAACAAGAAGCCTTCTATACTCGAATATTCAACTTAATGAACCAAATCAAGGCACACGAGCAGTTAAACAATTACAGTACGATGAATTAACACTAAAAGCTTTTCTTAGTGGACTCAAGGAACCACTAGGTAGCTTCCTAAGAAGTATGCGACCAGCCACATTAGAAGACGCAATTAAATATGTACTCGAAGAAGAAAACGTGCAATATTCCAGAAGACATGAAACCGAGCATCGAAAAGGACTTCAATCTTCCACATTTACTCAAAAAAGACCACCACCAGGACTACGAATGACTACTGGCGTAAACAACCCCAGCTTTTACAATCGTTACCCTACATATCAATCATTTGGGAATCAACAACCACGAATACAACTTCCAACGTTCCAGAATAATTCAAGACCAACAAATTTTACTGCACAACAATGGCCAACCCGTTTTCAACAATCGCAACCAAGTACACAAGCAAGAAATGTATTTGCACCCCAAAATCGTGCTCAACCACGTCCCACGCCAATGGACACCTCATCAGGCGCTACGAGACGAACAACCAATTTGCCTCAACGATTTAATTCGTCAAACACCCAGCGTTTTACTCAACCAAGACAATTTATTCAACAGTCAAATCAACCCCGAAATTTTATATCCGAGGAACTCCACTACCAAGAGGAACCAGAAGATATCATCGATACACCATCTGAAACAGATCAATATCTACAGCAAGAATTTGAAGACTTTTAAAATGAGCAGTATGAGTACGAAGAACAGGATTTTACGAAAACAGCCTCGCCCAACGAGCATACGTAGACGAACATCCACCACCTGAACAAAATTACCAACAGCCCGAATTAATACAAATCAATAATCAACCATCATCACACCTACCATGCATATACATCCCACAGCTAAAAGCGAATTTTCTCATAGATACTGGAGCTTCTAGGACGCTAGTTAAACCAGAAATAGCTCAGAAATATTTTCCAGAATTAATTGAACCCCAAATTTTTCAAATACAAACTGCACATCAGACGTCAATACATAATGAAGTTGCTGTAATTCAATTACCAGCCATCTTTAAGACAAACAAAACTCACAAATTTCACCTATTTGATTTCGACCCTAAATACGACGGTCTTATAGGAACAGATTTATTAAAGAAATTAAAAGCCAGAATCGATTTCACAAACAACACTTTAGAAACCGAAAAGGCCCAAATTCCATTATATTCTATCGAAGACAGGAACCCAGATCTGAACTACCATATTACAATCGAAGGAAGAACTGAAAAAGTAATCAAGATTCCAGTTACGAAAAACATCAAGCAAGGAATAATCGAACACCAAAAAATTAGTGATAATGTAGAGATACCAGCATCCTACGTTAACGTAAATAATTATCAAGCAATAACCACTATTATTAACAGCAGTGACAAAGAAAAAACGTTTATTATGACCCAACCACTACACATCGAAATGGTCGAAGAAAATCCGAAGCCAGATACCTTACATTACCAACCCGAACCAGTAAACAAAAATCTCAAACAAATCCAACTTAGGAATTTACAACAATTACGGCTAGAGCACCTCAACGACGAAGAAGCAACACTTATTAGAACATTATGCGAAGATTTTCGAGATGTATTCTTTTGTGAAGACATTCCACTTAGTTTTAACAACCAAATTAAACACGTAATTAAAACTTCTGACGAAACACCTGTGTACTCCAAAAATTATCGATATCCCCAAGTACATCGTGACGAAGTAAATAAACAAATCAACAAGATGCTCAAGGATAAGATTATAAGACCCAGCACGTCTCCCTGGAGTTCACCTGTATGGGTAGTGCCAAAGAAAGCAGACGCTTCCGGAAGACAAAAATGGAGAATCGTGATAGATTATCGTAAGCTTAATGAGAAGACCATTGATGACAAGTACCCACTACCAAACATTACCGACTTATTGGATAAATTGGGAAAATGTCAATATTTTTCAACGCTCGATCTAGCATCTGGTTTTCACCAAGTCCAAGTTGAAGAAAACGACATACCGAAAACAGCTTTTAACACCGAAAATGGTCACTATGAGTTCCAACGCATGCCATTTGGATTAAAGAACGCGCCGTCCACCTTCCAACGCGTCATGGACAACATCCTCAGAGGAATACAAAACGAAAAATGTCTTGTATATTTGGATGATATTATTATTTTCTCCACATCCCTTCAAGAACATATAGTAAGACTAAAAGAGGTATTTACAAGGTTAAGACAAACTAATTTCAAAGTCCAACTGGACAAGAGCGAATTCTTAAAGAAAGAAGTGCAATATCTAGGACACTAATAACACCAGAAGGAGTTCAACCTAATCCTGATAAAATTAGAGCAATAAAGAACTATCCAATTCCAAAAACACCAAAAGAAATTAAAGGATTTTTAGGACTACTAGGCTACTACCGAAAATTTATAAAGGACTTTGCGAAAATTACAAAGCCTATGACAAAGTGCTTAAAGAAAGGCGCGCAAGTCATTCACTCCAACGAATTTAAAGAAGCTTTTCTAAAATGCAAAAACTTACTTATGAACAAACCAATCCTTCAGTACCCCGACTTCTCGAGAGAATTTATTTTGACAACGGATGCATCAAATGTTGCTGTAGGAGCAATCCTATCTCAAGGACCAATAGGAAAGGATCTACCTATCGCTTATGCATCGAGAACCCTCAATGAATCAGAAGAAAGATATAGCACCATTGAAAAAGAACTTTTGGCTATCGTATGGGCTACAAAGTATTTTAGACCATACTTATACGGAAGAAAATTTAAAATAGTAACGGATCATAAACCTCTGCAATGGTTACATTCATTGAAGGAGCCAAACTCAAAGTTATCAAGATGGAGATTACGACTAGAGGAATTTGACTACGATGTGATTTACAAAAAAGGAAAATCCAATACGAACGCAGACGCATTATCCAGAATAAAAATTAACCCGATTGATACGCAATCTATGCAAGTCGAAGTACACTCAGAATTAGACCAACTACTAGACGAAATAAGTCACAGACAAGATGATTTACAAACACCAGAACCGATCTTACAACCACCAACAATGCGAGCATTAACACCAGATGTAATTCCACTTGACCCTATAACTAGCCCTATGAACGAAAATTTACCCGAAGATCCGATTCGAAGCCTTGAAAAACTAATCGAAAACGTACCTGACAGATTTAACGAAGATTTAACACCAACTGTTCATTCACAAGATGATTCAGCACCCAGCATCCCAATATGCGAAGATGCTTTAGATTGTAAGAAAAACCAAATCATAATAACAATCGTTCATGGAAAATCTACGAAACCAAAAATCGAAAAGAAAGAGAAAAATTCCATAATTACAGCTCATCTAGGAGATCAAGACCTAAAACACAGCATACTACAATTTTTTAAAAATTATTGTTTACCGAATAAAACGTATTACTGTTCGTTCCCGAACGACGAACTTTATAACTTAGCATGCGAAATCATTACAACCCATTTTGCGCAAAACCGCATATCACTTTATAAATGTACTAAAAGAGTTTTACACGTTATAAACGAAGAAGACCGACTAGAAATAATTGCTAACCAACACGAAGGAAAAACAAACCACCGTGGAATCTTTGCAACCTGTACGGCAATAAAAAGAAAATACTATTGGGAAAAACTTGACCAAGACGTTACCGATTTTATTAACAAATGCATAACATGTCGAAAAGCGAAATATGAACGTTACCCCACAAAGACACCCTTGAATATCACCGAAACACCGAATAGACCATTTGAGCATTTGCATATGGACACATTTCAAATCGAAAGGAATTTATTTCTAACAATCATCGATTCATTTTCAAGATTTTGTCAAGCTTATCATCTAACCTCGAAAAACGGAATCGAAGTAGCTGAAAATCTGATAAATTTCATATCCCAACATGGTTCGCCAACATTGATCCCAATGGATGGAGGTTCAGAACTTATTAATGAAGTGGTTAAAGACCTTTTGGAACTTCACAAAATTAAAATCCACATTACTACACCAAAAAACCCAAAATCTAACTCTTTAATTGAAAGAATCCACTCGACATTGATTGAAAATTATAGGATAATTAAGAATACAAGTAATAAGGAGACCCCCAAACAAATAATAACGTATGCAATCATCGGATACAACAACACGATTCACTCTGCTACGAAATTCACACCCCTTGAACTAGTTTATGGACATACTGCAACTAGAGACCCGTTTGATCTTCAATTGAACAGTAAATTTTACGAAGAATACGTAACCACCCACAAGACTAAATTGACTTCTTTGTACAAATCACTAAAAGAAGCCATGCATAAGAACAAGGAAAATCTAATTAATAAACAAAATCAAAGCTTCAGAGCACACAACTACAAAGTAGGAGACGAAGTTTTAATAAAAACCGACCAACGAAACAAATCAGCCAATAAATATGAAGGACCCTATGTAATAAAGGAAATTACGGATAGAAACATAGTAACCCTAGTCAACCCACAAAACAACAAAGAAAAGAAAAGACATGTAGATGCCCTAAGTCACCCAATTGTTTCAGGTGCCTCTGCACTCAATACGTCATCAACATCGAACGCCCAGAAATAACGAAAATCATCGACAACCCCGGACTATTCCCTCACAAACTAGGAAATGCCAAGAATACCATGGATAAATGGACATTAATCAAGAATGTTGATTGCAGTCCGATAATCAACGAATACAACTTATTAAAACAAAATATTTTAGAAGTAGATACTATATTTAAGAAACATGTTAATGGACCCGCTTATGCTAAAGAATTTACCAATTATTATTCGCTTATAAATGCTACGTTAGTTGAAGTAAATAGGAAAATACGTCGACTATTTCCCAATCGACAGAAGAGAGGAGCAATCGACGGTTTAGGAAGCTTAGTTAAACTTATAACAGGAAATTTAGATGCTACAGATGGACAAAAATATGAAAAATCTATCGAAGAACTTCAAAAGGAGCAAGAACGCCAAAAACAAGCACTCGTTAAACAAATATCGCTCACAGAACAAATTTTAGATAAAGTCAACAAATCCATAAACGTTTTGCAAACCAATCAATATTTATTGAAGTCGCGCATTCTACAAATTGAAGCCCAAGTAAAGGAGAATACAATACACAAAGCTGAAATGTACTCATTAATCAACATGCACACAATATTCCTGCAATTCACTGCAATTTCAAATTTAATATTGCATATAACTAACACCCTGGAAGAAGCTGTTACTTTTTCCAAATTGGAAACTTTTCACCCGTCAATCATGGATCCAGAGGACTTAGAAGCAAACCTGAAGTTTATAAAAGATAAAATAAATAATTTGGAACTACCTTTCGAACCAACCAAAGAAAATTTATTACTATTCGAGAAAATACTAACCGTTAAAGCCTATCAAACAAATACTAGATTAGTATTTATCATAGAAGTACCTCTAACAGGGACAACGAAATATGACTATTACCATCTGTATCCATTGCCAATGAAAATCGACTAGCGATACCAAGCGGTGTTACCACAGAATAAATTCCTATTATTTTCGGAATCTAATTATATCTCTACTAATGAACGTTGCGAGCAAATTCAAAAAACTGATTTTATTTGTAACATTCCAGAGCGAATGAGTTTCGAAAACACCTTATGTGAAGCGCAACTGCTCTCATTTTCAAGAACTAATAATTGTAAACCTAAAATGTTTTCCCTAGAAAATTATAAAATTCAAAAAATAGATCGTGACTTATGGATTATTGTAACAACCTCTGAGTTGATAACCAAACTAAATTGTAATCACGATCACAGGAAAATACCATTGTTAGGCACATATACCGTTCAATTACCTGTAAATTGTGAAATGCAGATCGATGGTAAAATATTAAAAACCAGTCAAAATTCAAATCCAATATACGAAATGGTTCATTTACCAATGCTTAACCAAACAATTAATCAACCAACTGTTAATAATATTGAATTTCCAAAATTGCATTTAGAAAACATCGACCTGGATGACATACAACAGCTTAGGGAAAAATTAAGAAAATTACCCGGTGAACTTGTGACCACCAATTACAATACTTATGCACACGCAAGTAACTTTACATTAATTATTATTTTAGCTCTAATATTGTTTGCCATATTTGTATTATATAAGTACGATTTGTTGCCTAAAATCTGCAAAAGAATTAAATCAGAAATCAATAATGAACCTTTACAACCAATAGAAATATTGCCCTGAAAAATAGGTGGAAAATGTGATTTCCCCCAATTTTTCAACTTAGGATGGGAGGAATTATGTTACGTTCCCAGATAGATAATAAGAACATTAGTTATGATAAGATAATGCAGTCGCGTATTACATATCATTGCATTCCCGAGGGACACAAGTGTTATCTTATCTTTGCTGATGCAGCTTAGGTAACCTGCTCGACTACATCGCAGGATGAAGTTAGTTGTAATTTGGAATCTGTAGCTTTCACTTGTATTTTATAATTATAAACTCCGTCTGTGTATTGATATTAAATAAATTTTTTTATATCAATCACAGTTCGTAAATTTAATTCGCGGGGGCAAACATTCGCCCGCCAGTACTGTCAAGGTCAGTTACGAAATGTAATTATTAATACTCCACATCTGACTGTATTCATTACATAACGCTTTAATTATTTCAAAAACACGTTACCTGTAACGCAAGAAGCAACTAGAATAACTTTACAACTTCACTTCCAGTTCGAAATTGTAGTTTTATAACCTCACTTCACTTTTAGCACATGGGCTAAAAGTAAACAGCTGATTCCTTTAACCACGGTAAACTATAAAACGTCACTTTTAGTGAAACTAGCTAGCTCTAAAAGGCCACTTTTAGTAGTGGTCGTAGATAAAATCGTTAATATATCCAAATCAATTGACGTTAGACCCATACCACTTTATATCAGAATGATTAGTATTTCGATACTACAGTTTTAAGCTCTCAAAATATAAGGAATTCCATTTAAAAAAAAGTAAGTTTGCCACACTTTTTTGAGCAAGCCTGTATAATCAAAACTATTTTAGTAATGTGCACCACCTTCGTACCTACAAGTTTTATATACACAATATTTACGTAATTCTCATAGTTTTAGAAATATCTTTTACCCCCTCATTGTTGCTGGACCCTGTATATAACAATGTCGCAACGAATAACACTTAGGAATACCTGGAGATCAATAATACACTTGGGTGGCGGGAGCCATTAAAAATAATCAAACTTGCCTACTCTGTAGCATGCTTTTTGTTGACATAAAACTGTCAATTTTTTTTTAAGTTTAAAATTCCCTTTCGCAATCTTGTTTGACTTATCCCATGGCTATTTTAATTTTACCTGTCAATTTAATGTATAGATTTCTTTAAATGACATATTTTGCATAATTGTCTAGCTGAAGATGAGACTGTTAGGCACATGAACTAATAATAAAGTTAATTGTAGTCCAAATGTACTTAGTTTTATAAAGGGCAGTGCAGACAGAATTTTTCATGGGTTATCTTTATAACTAAAATGTTGAGTTTTTTATTTTTGATTTCAGCATAATGTACTAACTATTTCTTCTAGCTCTAATAATAACAATCAGGATCTACATTAAAAATAGGACACACTATACCTTGCTAAAACTTTGAAGTTGTCGTATCTATAGTACTAGAGTAGGATTGATAAAATTAACGCTAGAATGAAATTTCAGGAGAAGAATTCACTCCCATTTGCTCAGCTTCTAACAAGGGGTGTATGTTAAAGGCAAAAAGTAAGTTTGAAATAATCAAAGTTAGGTGACAGGCTGTTCCACAGGATATCTCGATTTTGTCTTATCAATTTCTATTGCTAACTATAGAAATTATTAATCAGTTCGCCTAGTTAGCTTTGTATAAATTAGACAAAATGTTCAACATCGCAGATACTACTCGTACTCGAATAAACTATGATCTCAATTCAAATCGTAGTAGTTTTTGTTTAATTTTCATTGCAGTGTAAAAGTAATACATTTTTCAGGTTTCTAAGTAATTCGGTAATTACCATTGTTTTATCATTATTTAGGCAACTTTTGTACACAGATTTCGTGCTTTAAATCAAATGCTTTATAAATATAAACACGGCTGGGGTGAAGGGCGAAGGAATCAGAATCATAGGGGTAAATTAGTTCCTAAAAGGAGAATTTCGAAAATTGCAAGTAAGTGAAATTTAACCTTAAAACTGTGTTACGTAGTACTAGTAAAAAATGAATTTTCAGCTGCAAAAACGTTGTTTTAACAAATTGGCGAAGTTACACAGCTTGAATTAGTTACAAAGTTTTACAACTTTTTAACAAAAACGAACAGGACGTATTTATTCAAGTTTTGATATCAGTGATTTCAATTAAACCAAAGAGAATTGGAAATCAAGAACAAAAAAAACACGCGCATCTTTTTATAAATACCATATTACATGCAATATAGAGAAAGTTCCTTGCGAATCACCACAAGATGGACGTGGAAAACAAGCGTCAGGGAATTCTAAACAAGCGTCTCTTATTCAGCTGATTAAAACCCATATTTTGTCAATTCCAATAAAACATGAACACGACACTGGTCGTGAATAAAAATATCTGAATGAAACATGACATAAGAAAGATGCATAATATGTGTTTAGTAAAGTACCCCAACACAGAAGTAAATACGCTTTTTATTAGGAAGTTTTCAAGGAACAATTTAACTTGTATTTTGGAAGGCCGAAAGTGGATACCTGCTGCAAGTGTAAGGAGCTGTCGCTTAAAAATAAATATAAGGAACTAGCTTTTACCCGCGACTTCGTTCGCGCGAGGTTCGTTATTTGTGTATTAAATAATGTTCCGCCCCGCCCCGCCCCGTCTCGACCCTTCCCGTCCCGTCCCGCCCCTTTCCCTCCCGTCCAGTCCCGTCCCTTCCCGTCCCGTCCCGCCCCTCCTCTTTCATCCCAACCCCTCCCCTTCCATCCCATCTTTTTCCTTCCCTTTCCGTCCCGTCCGTCCCGCCCCGCCCCGCCCCGTCCCGCTTTGCCCCGTCCCGTCCCGTCCCGTTCCGTCCCTTCCCTTCCCGTCCAGTCCCGTCCCGCTCAGTTCCGTCCCGTCCAGTCCGTCCCGTTCCGTCCAGTCTAGACCCGTCCCGTCCCGTTTCTTCCCTTATGTCATGTTCACCGTCTTGGACTTAAAAATAAATGCCATTTTCGCAATCAACGTCCCAATAAACCTCAATAACGACACCCATATCGATTTTTAGGCTTACTTACCCCATTTCACCCCCTAAGGGGTTGATTTTCGGAAAATCACGAAATACGTGTTTGCTTATTTGTTTTTAGGAGTACTCCTACGAAGTTTCAAGTCGAAATGTCTATTTAATATTATTTTTCCATACAAAATTGGAACCCCCATTTTACCCCTTTAGGGGTTGAATTCCGAAATATCCTTCCTTATTCCTTGTATACATCATAAAGGAAACCTCTCTGCAAAATTTCAGCTTTCTAGGTCCAAGGGTTTGGGCTGGGCGTTGATGAGTCAGTCAGTCAGGACTTTTAGAAATATATATAAGATTACACAGTTTTGCAAAAAGTTTACGTAGCTGAGAGAGCTGTACACCTAGGGCGAACCAAAGTTTTGTTAAACTAGGATAAAAAAGAAAAGTAAAGCTAACTCTGCTAAAGTGCTATTGCAGATAAAAAATATATTTCTATCCCAAGTGCCAGTGCACGATACTTTTATTTACATCAACTGATCATGTCGCTTTTCAACACACAGTATATAAAACAGCGTATCTGTACCTATATCACGAAGGTATGGCAAAACAGACCAAATGAAGTTTCGCCACTCATCGCAAATTACCTACAAACGTATATACCACCGAAAGTTGAGCATTTGCACATTGTCAGCTATCATTTCTATTCCTTGTAAGAATTTTTCCTTTCAGGGTCATTCGGGTTGTCGTCATATTTCGGCCCAACCTCAGTTAAATTTTTAGGTTTAGCTCTTATTAGCTGCACATGATTACATAACAGTGAAATTAGTTCAATTGAAGTGCTTGTAGGGCAACAGCTACTCAGTTTGCCAAGAAAGTTACCCTACATTCGGTTACAAGAAACTTTTGGATTTATATATAGATGCTCGAATCATTGAAGTAAAACGTCTTAAATTATGTATAAATTGGGTACGCTTGAGATATATTAATTTGAATTGCAGCTCTGGATCATACAGAAAATGCAATAAACGGCACAACGCTTTACTACATTTAGAAAGAGTTGAAATTTTGAGATCGGCTGACAACAATCGGTCAAAAGCTCCAGCTTCAGCCTCCACGCGGGGAGTTGTGTCAAATACAACCCAACTTTTCCGGGGCAGCACACAACCAGTTCCGGCAACGGTTGCCGTTAATATTCTTGACCAATCGGGCCATACATGACTTGGTATCATTACTTGATGCTGGATGCCAAGCAAACTTACCTTAATACACGTCAGCAACTTCATCTACATGTATGAACGGTAAACATTCCAATTGTAGGTGTGGGAGGTTCAGCTTCCAAATCCCTCGACCTCCATTCGACCATTATTAAATCTAATACAACTATAATTTTATATAACATAGTATATAATAATTATAATTACATTTTTCTTTTTTGTCCTACATTACACAAAATTCACTTCCTTCCCTACTTGATGGTGCTTTAAGTTTACCTACTAATATAATTTTGGATGAACCTAATTTTAACATGCCGAAACGAATTGATCTGCTTCTTGGTGTTGATATTTATGCCACAGTTTTCTTCCCAATCAGACTCCCTACCTCATTTGCACCATACAGTCTTCGGATATGGAATTTCCGGTAGAACTGCACAGTATTAACATTTAACAAATTCTTTAGTTTGTAACATTGGCTTCCATTATATATCTAATCAGTTAACTAAGTTTTTTAAAGTTGAATCTTTTTCAAATATAAAAATACATTCACTAAAAAAAAGCCCTGCGAGAATCATCTTCAAAGAAGGCACACCCCAACGGCAGATTTATCTTAGAAAATTCTCTGTTGTCGTCTCCAACTAATTTAGGAAAAATCACGAGATCCATCGAAGGTGAGAATGCTCTTTTTACAACGGAAATTTTTGACAAATTTGCAATCCAAAATTCCGTAATTTAATTTCATAGAGAAATACAAATGCTTAGGGCATATGACAAAAACAAATTACATCGATTATAACGCAGCTGTTTTTTAATTACTGCATCATGGTGCCATGAAAAACACAAGTTCTACAACAAAATTAGGTGTAGTATTTGACGCGTGAGCAGCTTCCACTTTCGGCATTTCATTAAATGATATTCAAATGGTTGGACCTACTATCCAACCCGACCTGCTAGTCATACTCCTTAGACATATTCATATGTAATAGCAAGCGATATTGCAAAAATGTACAAGCACATGTTAATTACTCCACGTCAGCGCAGTCTTTAAAAACTGTTATGGCTCTCAGTTTAGCACAATCTATTAAAACTTGCAATTAAATGCCGTCATATTTGGAACCGCAGGTGCTTCATTTCTTGCTGGCCGATGTTTGTTTCAGTTAGCAGACAATTCACATACAAATATTACACACAAAATAAAGGAATGAATCTATGTTGACGATCTTCTTTATGGGGCTGATACAATAGACGAAGCCATCTACGCTTGTGAATCCATTTCTATAATTCTAAATTCAGTACAGCTAACCAAATACTCGAGCCGAGGTATGACAAAAGCCAGAAAACCCTCTGTATATTTTGGTGTTCCGCTAGTAATATATTAATTATTCAAATGTCTACTCGCCAGAACTTTTGAACCTTTCTGTATCTTAACTCCATGTATTATAACTACCAAAGTCATTTTGCAAATGTGTTGGCGCAGCAAAATTTTACGGGATTATATCTTACCCATTGAAGTTTCCACCAGCTTGTTGGATCTTAAAATTAATCCTAAAATCACTAAATTAGTCCTAGGTTTATGTACGTGTATGTACCTTTTAGTCTTGATACTGAAATTTACCTTTTTGATTTCGTTTTTATTCTTTTTATTTCATTCTTAATAATATCAAAATGCCCTAACCTCGTTGAAGAAAACTGAATTATAGCAAAACGACAAAAACTGAAAAAATCAATATTTTTACTTTGTTGTAAAAATGAAACTAAAAATATAGAATTTGAATGTGTATCATCGATATCCAGTCAGTATGGGTTTCTGCCCTACAAAAGGTGGAGTAGAAACTATTTTTATATACGTTGTTTAGGTCGGGCACCTAATGAAAAATCCAAGTTTCAGACTTTGATTAAAGATGCTAAAAACTGCCTTTTTCCAAATAACTCCGCAACGGTTGATCCTACGTCAAAATGTCTAATTTTAAGTTAAAGAAGACCAGATTCTTGACATTTTTTGTATATATTTCTTTGTAAGTCTAATATTAAAGGAGTTACAGCGGCGGAAAGATAAACATTTCTCTAGAAAATAGTGTAATTTCTCATTTTTTCGTGTATTATTTCTGGCTATTCGTTACGTAGTTATAATAATTTGATAACCGTGAAGTAAACTCATTTCCATACCACCATGAGGTAGAGCTAATGCCGCTTTTTTTATTGTGATATCCCTAGTAGGCCTAATCCACAGATGTTCCAGTTTAGAGATGTTTCATGTTCGCGATTATATTATTTACTTTTTTAAATTTCAGACGGTGCCGGTCGATAAATGTTGACGTCTTTATGAGAGTCTTCATCCTCAATATTATCTTCGAATGGTGATACGTTCTAAATGCATGATACCGTGCAGCGTCCTTTGTTGGTGGCAAAGAAGCAAGATTAAATGTGTTTCTTGCACTTGATTTTGTTGGTAACGGAATTCTTCCAAGATATTGTCTTCCATGTAGCCACCATACAAAGCAACGAAAAAGCGTGTTTTAGCATCTGCGATATCATCTGGTTTGGCATCGTGATTTTTGAATATGCTTATAGTGTCATTGAATCTTGCTTTTCTGGACAAGCAAACAAAATTTTTTTTTTTCTTGGTTGTAGATGGACGACGTTTTGTCACAGTCACTAAACGCATGGAGAAACAAAATGTTCTCAGATGCTTTTTCATATTTAAAACTAACTGCAGAATACACTCTTTGAACAATTTCGCCTCGCCCAGGTTTGCGAAGGTAGATGTTGCTAAAGCCGTCCGCAGATCGACGTTTTCTCCAATGACGAAAACAGCATCAAATGTTGAGCACAAAGAAATCGCCGTGTTGACAATCAACACATTAAAATCTTTTTCAGCAGTTTAACTGTAATACAGTAATGTTCGAATGTTTTTCTTTCAGCGTCGAAATTAGAGGGACTTTATTCTTTTCGTTGGCTAGACATCGTTCTTGGGAAACTAGAATCGGCGTTGTTTAATCGAAAATAACATCCGCAAACATCTGCTTTTTCGATCGGCGAAGTTTTTTTGCAGTCTTGGTATTTTTTTGTCACCATCAAACAGATATCCATCGAAAACAACGACTGCATGTGCGAGTATAAGTGACTTATAGGTGCATTCATTAAGAACTATTTCATAGCTATACTAGATAAAAATAATTTTTGATCATACTTTGTATTTCTCTATAGAACGTTATTTTGATGTATAAAAATATTACAAACAATATAGTGTAAGTTGTTCTTACAAAATGTACCAAAAAAAATTAAGTTTAACCATATTTTGGAGAAATATTCAACCTTCAGCCGCTGTAATTCGTTACATATTACACTTACAAGAAAAATTAATATACAAAAATGACAAGAATCTTGTCATCTTAAACTTTATATTGGACTGTTTTGACGTTGGATCAACCGTTGCGGAGCTATTTGAAAAGCAGCAGTTTTTAGCACCTTTAATCCAAGATGGCGGCTTGCCCGGCCCCCCTCCAAGGTCTAAAACTTGAATTTTTTATCAGGATCCCGACCTGAAGAACATATATCAAAACCGTTTCTACACCAGCTTTTGTTGAGCAAAGGCTTTTTTGCCCCTGCAAACTAGACTATGGGGTGATTGAACGTTTTGTCTAATTTAACCGAATCTCTATTTTTTACGTTTACGTGATTCGTGGCGCGGTGAACACATAGACATACTGCATAGCAAGATAAACGAATTGTTTGATTCTTCACAGAGAAGTAACAAACAAAATCCTGATTTGGTTTGAAACAGCCTGGTTTCCTAACGAAGATGGTTTCATAGGCACAAATAAACCATCTACTACCAATGACACTAGGAAAGGTTTGCAATATGGTGCAATTAGGCAGAGGGACCGTGGACTGTTAAATGTATGTCAAACCTGTATCAGTAAACACAAGTCTTTACATCTGATGTATGTTGAACTCGAACAGTCAACCTGAGAAAAAAAATTATTTATATTCTAAAATCTAGTTATCATCATCGCACTACCAACGTGTGTCCTGAAAAGGTACTTCTGTTTAGTCTTTCGTGATTACGTTAACTTGGAACAAAACGTCTCGTATGTCTTATTATTTAAAGAATTATTTGCCCTATTTAACCCGTTGCTAACTCAGTGGGCATGAAACCTTCTTAATATGTCAAGTAGCGGCTTGTAATAGTATATTACATACCGAGGTGGAAAGTGTTTCATTCCTGTCGAGAGTGACGAAAGTAAAGTAAACAATGACTCGCTTTCCTACTGTTTTGAAGGTTAGAAACTTACCTATTATTAACCGATTGTGATTAAAAGATCTATTTGCCCAAACAGGGATCTGTTTCCCCTCGCAGTAGCGTCAAACTGAAAATGACTTTACTTCTAAGCACAAAGAAAAAAAATATATAAAAACAAATAAAAACGTGTGACAAAAAAAGGAAAACACATAGCAAATCAAAGAAAATGCAAGTTAAAGACAATCAAACAAAAACTAAACTTCAATCCTGGTATAATCTACGTGCGAGAGCTGAATCTACTTGCAAGACATACATTTAAACATTGATTTTCACAGAGCCACTGTAAATATTCAACACTTTGCTGTATGAAGCTGCGGCTTCACAAGTAACAGGAAATCGCTATAGGTGGCAGACGTTACTTATTATAGATAGCTTGACAATCTAACTAATAATTCAAGCACCAGCAAATTTCTGCTAATCTAATCTTAAAAGCACAAAGAGTTATAGACATGTCGAGCAAAAGAAGAAACCACAAATAAGATCGGGCATCAAAACTTTAAGAAAAATGAATAATCAAATGCGAATATAGATTCGGGAAGAGATTATCATAAATTCAAGAGACATTACCAGTTGCACGAACTACATACTAAGAGCGATTAAATACAATCACTGATAACTTGTTCACATCAAAATTAATGTTATACAAATAACACCCGATTCGTTTGTATTCCATCTGAATACAGAATTCAAATTATTATTGTTATATAAATTACTACAAAAGCTCAATAATAACTATTTAAGTAACGAGGAATGTAAGGACCTATTAACATTTGAGGTAGGCAAGTACAAGCCAAGGAGAAGCAGCGGCTTGTTGCTGCCAAAAATGTTAATAGACGATATATTCCTAGTTATCTTATTATATTTTTCCCTCTGCTTATCGAAATTTTCCTAGATTAAGAAAAGCTTTTGGTTTGTCACCTGTCACGAGAACAAATTTTCGTGATTCGTGTTATCTGTGAGTGTCACATGCGACATAAACACTTGCAATTATAAACAAAACGTCTAAGTCTGCATCTTGCGTTGCAAATTTTATTAGCCTAGGAACTTAATAATAATATTAAGTCAAGGGAAAGTGCAAACAAATATAATCACCGACTTACACGTGTTGTTACTAAGGCTGTATCACTGACTTACATGATCAGCAGCGGGAAAATAAATAGTACACGACGATTGCGCAAGCAAAAATTTCTTAACTAATTAGCAGCGCTTGGTATCGAGCCGGAGAAGATCATAAAACACTAACTGAAGGGATCATCGACCAGAGCTCAAAAAAGCCATGGCATAAGACGTATATCGTATATCAGCTATCGATGAGGTGTCGCCAATATATGACGCATTTTTAAGTAAAATAATGTTTAACGCATAAGAAGGAACTTTGTCTAATCGCCGAGTAGTTGGTATCTACCAATGAAGATGATTTATCCATCTACTATTCTTGACAAATTAAGAGGTATATTAAAAATTCAGAGAATACACAAAACAAGTAAAATTGGTAAGGAGCTGATGGTCGATTTCTAGTTGCTAAAACTTGAAATAAATTGAAAACTGCAAAAGGTAACCTCCAATGCGGTTCTCGAAAACAGCGGAAAGCACCACTGCGGTAAATGCGCCTCGGGTACTCAAAATATGTAATATAAAGAAATCTTGGCTTTAAAGGATGTATGAATCGCAAGGAAGCTATAACGGATTAGCGTCCACCAGATATTGTGATTTTTGTTGACATCGGAAAATTGACAGGGGCCCCTTACAGATAATATGGAGAACATCAGGGGTACTCCAAGAAACGGGAAAGTCAAGAAAAAGACCGGACCTTATGTTGAGGATAGCCTGAAAATGTTTTACGTCTAAAAATACTAGCAGATCCAGATTTGACGGACAGGTCCGGTACAAATAGAACCATCTCTGCACCAGATTACTGCTTTTTTTAGATTTATTCGTTTTCAAAGCGTTACCAAAAGAGGCCACGAAACATTCGTCTTGCAGCGTCGACAGTAAATTTGAGACTCCAAAATTTCCAAGATAGAAATTAGAAAATAACTTTTCACTGAAGTTACATGTGCAAAATCAACAAAACAATAGGAATACCAAATTCGAATTCAAAAATTATTTTTCAGAAGTTATATAGGCAACCCCCGTTGTTGGGTTGCTAGTCCCCCATCGGGCGCCTCCCCAGGTGGCGGATAGGGGAACGCCTCCCAGATATGGGTAGTACCGGAGAAATCAAATATCCGGGGCGAACCAAAACCAGTATATCGATGGGCAGCAGCATTGATATGAATATGTATAGGCCTATGTCAAGAAAACAAGAACGGCTATACGTACGAACAAGCGCGGAATAAATCATATTGAAGCGGTCGGGTTAATGCGATGAGGAAGGCAACAGGAAACCACCTCATTATTTATCTTCTCTAGTTAAATCATCATGGCTATTAACAAAAAATTTATAAATGGTATTGATCATGGACCACGAAATGTAAGATCAGGCAGGGCAGGAGGGTTCAAGGCCTTTCCGGTCGTCATCTTGCGAAATTCTTGCAAAAAGACAATAACAGATATAAAGAAATAGAAAAAGATATCAGAAGAAAGATAAGACAACCTACACAAAAAAGTGAAGGAACTAGCAGGCTTACAAAGGAAAAGTCAGACAAATACTTTCCTAGAAACCAATGGAAAGACCCTAATAAGTACAGAAGACAAACTTCAGCGATGGAGCGAATATATCGAAGACTTATTCGCAGACGATAGGACTGGTCCAGGGACACTACCTATAAATCAAGATGAAATTGGCCCAGACATCAAAAAAGAAGAAATAATACATGCACTTAAGAACATGAAAGATGGAAAAAAGTTCTCGACAGGACGAATTCTCAAGTGACATTTTAAAAATCATTGATATGAAACATATGGATAAATTGACCGACCTATTCAATAAACTATACACATCGGGCAATATACCTTAAGAAAAAAGTGGAATAACAGTCAACGGAATACCTATTAATAACATCAGATATGCCGAGGATACAGTTATATTGCAGAAAATATCGAGGATTTACAATGGACTGAATAACCACATACAGTGAAGAATATGGACTAACACTTCATACGAGAAAGACCAAATTTATGATATCAAAATCTAACAGAAGGAATGAAAGCATTAATATCAACAGAATGCACATAAAACAAGTCGATAAATACACATATCTTGGTACAGTGGTAAACCAGACAAACGACTATATACACGAAATTAAAATAAGAATTGAAAAAGCTCGAGCAAACTTTGTTAAAATGAAGCGTGCCCGCTGCAACAAGGACCATATACGGAGTAGAAACACGGACTTTAAACGTAACAAGTCTAAGGAAAATTGAAGCTTTTGAAATATGGGTGTATAGGAGAATTCTCAGGATCTCGTGGATGGATTGTATAACAAACATAGAGATCCTAAGACGAATGTAAAAAGACAAAGAACTATCAGACACCATCAAGAAGCGAAAATTAGAATATCTGGAGCATATCACAAAACAACTTCTCTTAATATCAAAAACGTTATGATGAACGATGAAACGTGGCTTTATTACTACGATCCCCATGAAATCACAGAAAAAACTGTGGCTGTTCGAAATCAAACAACCGTAGTTACATTCTGAATGTCAGTAAGAATGAGGATAGTCACCGTATTCTTCCAACCAAGTGAAACTTTGGAGTGCATGATGTTGGAGACACAGAGGGCAGTTACTACTACCTGGTGCCTGTTTTGTATCCTGAAGGATCTCAAAAGTCTCCGCAAAATCCGCGACTCAACACATGGTTTCTACATCACGATAACACCCTTGTACATTGTTATGATGCGTGTGTGGTTCTACCCTTTCTTTAAAGCTGATCTTGCGCCTTCTTCCTGTATCGAGGAATCGACTTAGGGGAAAACAATTTTTAACTGATTAGAAGCTAATGAAAGCATGTGATGAAAAATGTGCCCAGCCCCCAAAGGAAAACATGGATGGGTTGGTTCGATAAATTTAAAAAAAAATGCGAAAGCTGCAAATAAATCGTTTTGCAAAACTTTCCTAGTGACATTTATAGCTGCTCTAGTTTCCACAGTAATAATTTACTTAGCACTCGCCTGTGTTAGCTCAACTTGCTGCTTTTGTGAACCAGCATGGCGTAAAGAATTTTTTACTGAACAGAATTTTCTCGGTGCGTATTGCTTATGTTTTACTTTAAGGAACGGGTTACATGGAAGAATGTGACTGCTTATCCTCATGCTATATGTTAAGATTCGACATTGTAACGTCTTATGCAAATATCCATCTAAAGAAACGATATGATGCTCAATATGAATTGGGTGCCATTAAAAAAGAGTCATATTTGCACTACACGTATCAAAACAGGTATGTGTCTAGAAAGCTCAGCTACATAATAAACTGTTATGTTTTGCAGAATTGCCGTGGCCGAATTAATGTTATATTTTAAAGAAGCCTTTTTTATAAGATCGGAAAGAAACCAACTGTTTAACGAAGTGGATTTCTGGGCTAACGTCGGTGGACTTTTGGGCCTTTTTATAGGACTCTCATTTCTCAGCGTTTGCGAAATCTTATATCACGCAAGCCTGCGTCTATTTTACAACATAAGATTACATGGTCGACGATATTGGGCTGGTACAGCTTAAGTAGAAGAGGGATAGACACACGGCTGTAATAACCGTGTCGTTTATATATAGCTTAGATAGTTTTAAAAATAAGTAGACAGAGTTGTTCATAAGTATGGTCATTAAATTTAAGAGTAGTTAGAGAAAATCAAAGAGAACAAGTAAACGACAAAAATTAATAACGATCTCAGAAGAAATAAAACATCTCATAAAGACCACTAATCCAAGGTTAACTTTAATTCCTTGTTAAAATAAACAAAAGCCCATCAAAACGTTAATGATTATGACATTCTATTCATTAGTAAATAAATTGATTGCTTAATCTGGTTGATGATCATTACATTGTTTGCACATAATTTCACACAGGTGGTTACTATAAGATCAAGTTTGGATAAAATGCAGAAGCAAAAAGCAGTAGCTTGTACTTCTACTGAGGTCAGTATATACAGTGCGTAGCAAATGTATGAAACCGGCCTTGTTATTTCAAAGCTATTCAAGCTAAATCTATAAAATTTAATATGCATGCTGTTTACAGAGCTTTCTATTATTTCCACAGCTTTGTTATTTTTTTAACTGACAGGGTCGGGAGCTGCACAGCCAACTTGATTTTTTTTAAATAGGAAGAGGGGTCAAATCAGTTTTCCCAGTTAATGCCTACTCCCAATCTTTAATTTACAATAGCCAAGCTATCTTTAGAAATAACTATGGCAAGCAGCATGTCACTGAATTCTACTTGAAATTACCTTTCAAACGGTATGCGGTATCCTATTTTAAAAAATGAAGTTGGCTGTGCAGCTTCCGACCTTGTCAATTAAAAGAATTACAAAACTGTGGAAATAATAGAAGGGTTTGTAAACAGCATGCATATTAAATTTTATTGATTTAGCTTGAATGGTTTTGAAATAACAAGGCCGATTCCATGCATTTGGTACGCACTGTATAATGAACATACTTATTAATCGTCCTGTATTTAGAATACATACATTTTTGTAGTCTAGTTTATTCACACGTAAGCACACAAGCAGATAAAAATATCTTGATGTATTATAAACATTTGCTTGATAAATGACACTAAAAATTAAATTCCTGTTGCACAGCAATCTTTTTTATTTGAAAAAAAATGATAAGCACTACGGTTTAAAATCTTTATTGAATATACGAAATACCTACCACTCGTTATTACAAATGTATAATACAACGCTAACAATAGAAGAGAGATATAAAATTGCCATCCTCCTCGTTCCACTAGTAAGGATGTACTGACGGCACGATATTTCGTTTATAATTGTTTCAGACTTAAAGAGATGGTTCTAAGTAAGTGTGCTAAACAATATTCCGGAATGCTATTCTGAAAGACCTGCACGCCGACACCGCGATATTGTTCTGCAGAAAGGCAATTTACTTGCCCTAGTCCGGTATTTCTCACACCTGCATCCTGAAAATAATATAAGTTGAAACCACAACCACTATATTCAACTAGTGGAAATTTTAGAGTAAAATTTTACTCACCCTGTACATGCTTCCAGAAGAAACGCCTGTTAAAGTTCCACCACCGTCACGTTTCTTAACATGAATGTTTTATGTGTCGTGGATCACAAACCACGAGTCCTCAGGTGATCCCTGCACCGTTTTGAAAACTCTCGGGGATCAGTACTCTTTAGTGCTGATACGGGCTTAGCAGCCCCAAGCTACCCGAGCAATTGGCCGAAAACTCCGACTGGTGGAAAGCCACCGAAACGCTTCCAGAACTCCAGGAAACCATAACCGTAGAAAAGCTGCCGAAAAATCCAACGTCATCTCCAGCACCCTCCTAGAAACCCACATCTACACCGCCAAGAGGGCTAGCGTACCGGAAGTTGATACCGCAGCTTCCATGTCTATCCTGAAGACGCCCCAGGCGATTTTCCAGGTGTAGGTGGAACCGCCGTGGAGAAGATGTCCATCAATCACCAGCTTCCTCCGAAGGAAGGGGCATGTGTAACTCTAGCATCTGCATAAATTTATAAACAAACATTAAAAATGTATTAAATGTATGCAAGGCTTATTTAGGCGTTATGAGACGTTACATATATCCAGCGCGTGGTTTTCCGATAACGCAAGGGCTAAAGGACCTACCGCGTTGTTTTGCCACTCCATGGAATCTCAAAACCACTGCACCGATAAAGCCATCAGAAGGATATAAAAGAAGATTGTACTTTCAATTCACTTCACTTGAGATTTATCCCCCTTGAGTTCACCAGTCCTGATCCTGCCCAGTCCCATCTTTTTTTTAAATTTATTTAACCAGCTCAGTGCACGCCGAATATCACATCGCCGTCACTCCGACGGATACGCTACGAACTCCTAAGACACCTACAAGACTGGCAGGGACTCCTACCTTGACACTGAGGTGCAGGTATCACTTATTTTATCTTGATTTTGCGTTTGACTACAGCTCCGTAGATATCAACAACACTGTGATTTTTAGGTTACCCGGCGGGAACATTCGCTCTACCGATAATAGGTCTGTCGCCGCCAACGGATGTGTTCCGAAATTACATGTAAAGCTTACTAAATCACCCGTCGTATCCGCCTGCCGTACAGCTCCGTCAGGAGGGTTGCAGCTCACCAGGAAGTAACGAAACACGACCCCCCAGACAAAATTGTTAATTCCACAATATACAATTTAGTTTTACATTGAATGATTACTTATTTTGTAATTATAGTTAAACACAATATATTCTTGGTAATTACATGGTGTTTTCCTGGTTGTATATATTTGAGTTTGATTAAACCCTGCCTCCGATTTGAGTTAACCGAAATATAAATCTAAAGAACGCCTTTCGCAGATACCGATAAAAGTTCGAAACGTTACACTTACAGTGTCACCAACATAAATAAATGGCGCCAAAATAGTGACCATTCTAAAACGTTCGATTATTTATGAAGACACTGTATAGGGGTCGTTATTGTCTGGAAATCATCTTGCAGAAGTGTAGGTGCCCTTTGAACAGAGAATCCTTAAGAAAACGTGCAAAATATTAATTAGTCGACTTAACTTAATATATTACACCGTGATAAAGGTCAATTGGTTACCTCCATATAAAATAATTCTAATCAAATCTTAAAGTAAATCAGTGGCGGTTACTATTTGAGCACAAGCAGTTTACAAATGTACGTTCGTCAGATGCTCTCGCATTAACAAATTAGTCGAGAGTCTGTTCGGTTCTCAAGAAGATGCAGCGGTAAATCGGTTGGTTCTTAATTGCTTTGCGTAATGCTTTTAATAATTGAGATTGCTCATCGATGGTGCATTTCGAATATAATAATTTTATTATATTATAGCAATTTAGGTTTTGCTTCAATCTGTGCCAAAACTGACCCAAAACCTAACCTGATAACCTCGAATTTGACATAGACTTATAGTGCCACCAACATATTATTCATACGTTGTATAACCATGGCCATTCAAAATGGTTCGATTATTTCTGAAGGCACTTTACAATAAATTTAAATATATGAATACAAATGTGAGGTTAGTACGTCTTTGACATAATGAAGGAAGCCTAATTCATATCACAGTAGGTTGATTAATAAAACTTAAACCGATTAAAATTTTGTGATTCTAAAACTGCTTATCGCATATTTAAATCATCTGGCACTGTATTTTTGAATGGAACAAAACAACTTGAAAAATCACCAAAACTGAAGCAGGAAATTTGAATAATCATATATAGGAGACCTTCAACCAAAAATTATTCAACAAGCATGTTATTATTGCGGAATTCGAAATTTCCACGTTTGTGATTACATGGCAAAACAAAGTTTTCCAAGTTGGGGTCATGGTTAGAGTACCTAATTGTTAATAATTATTATATTAGTTATATAATGTTCATTACTTTCAATGTTTTAGTACCATAGAATTGAAATTTAGTACAAAGTTACCAACCTAACTTACAAATCTACAAGGAACGTTAACAAACATACCTAACTTCCTTCTTTCTTGCACACTAGTCACACTTTTTTGTCTTTTACGGCTACCACGATTACTGTCACCCACTATATGTTCTCCACTATTATTTGTGTATAGCGTTCTACAGATCTCCCCTAAAATATAAGATGTAAGAATTGTCGTCAGTAAATAATTGAGTTTGATTAAATAATCAACTGTTGACATAGCTACTGTTACATTACCTGTATGAAATCTTAGAATTAACAACTATTTGTTTGATTAAGAATTTTAACATTTTCTATACAATACATTGAGCTTACACCTGCATGCTTACAAAATTAATCATAATGTTGGTAGAGTGACTACGAAACCAATTTCTTTTACTTTCTCCACCATCAGTTTGATACAGAATTGTGGATACAAGAATAACATTTTTTGCATATTAAATATTGTTAAGTGTTTCATAAAATTGTGCCGCCTCGCTTGTAGTTGTGCGTTGTACTATGCGCAGTCCAGAACTTGAGCGGGCTTCGCCTCGCAGCTTTACTTAACTTCCATCTGTCTACGAGACTGCATGCGAAGGAGTCCGCTCCGCGAAAGCTAATACTTTGTTTAAATGTTCAAATGTTTGTGTGTTAATTTATGGCAATAAATTACCTACTTTGCTTTCAACGTGTGTATAATTTAGTGAAGAATAAATTCAATACAGTCCATTAACGTCCAAGGCGAGCTAGCAATCAGAAATTTTCCAAAATAACGGAAAGCTGAGAGGCTCCCCAACATTGGTCCATCGATCCGGATTAGTACGAGCCCGGAAAGCAGCAACATTGTTCTTTCGAGCCGCTTGGATCAGCGGCCCGGATTCGCAGTTGTACAAGGCAAGTAAGTACAACAAGCAGTTTTCGTCCCTAACGAGAGGAAGGAAGACAGCATACGGTGCTAGCAACGTGAGAGCGAGATAGCCAAACGCCGAGTCTCGCGCCAAGTTCGTGCAGGTGCATTGCAGCTGCAGACGAGACGGCAGTTCAAACCACAGAAACGAAAAAGGCGGCACACACAACAATATCAATGTAAGCCTAATTTCCTTTGTGAGATTTCCTATGCATGAATATTTGGTTTTCTATCATTTGTGTTATACATGTGCATAATTTCAGCTGCGTATTATTGCGTAAGCAAATGGTTTATGAGTCATATAAACATTTTAATTGCGTGAAATGCCAAGCTATTTCGTTTGTTCGCGATATCCCCTGCATGCCATATTGCAGTCGAATCATTCACAAGTTAATCTCGCGTTGTACCAGGGTCGTTTTCTGCGTCGTTAGCGCCAAGATTCTCGCGTCGTTATCAGCGCTGTCTGCGTTGTAAACAAATTCCGTGCTAGTGGCGTACGAGAGTTAGTTCTATCCGTTAAATTGTTTAATTTCAACAATTATGG
This sequence comes from Agriotes lineatus, assembly GCA_940337035.1. Classification (NCBI taxonomy): domain Eukaryota; kingdom Metazoa; phylum Arthropoda; class Insecta; order Coleoptera; family Elateridae; genus Agriotes; species Agriotes lineatus. The sequence goes on from CALNHX010001516.1 coordinate 26,471, forward strand.
ATCCGCTTGTAAGAGTACGAGGCTCTATCAAAGGCAAGCTTACGCGTTTCGCAAATTACGTGCAATCTTTGCAAACAATGCAGGACGAAGATCAATTCTTATCTAGCACTCAAATTATTCAATTGCAAGAAAGATTGGATGCTATAGTCACCGTGTTATCGGAATATTATGCGGTTCACGAACAAATTTTAGAAAACAGTAAGGATACAGAATCTGAAATGCAGCAACAAGTTGAATTTGAAGATTCTTATTTTTTCGCAATATCACAAGCTAAATATTTGATTAATGAATACAACAAACAGTATGATGTTGCACCAGATCGTTCTGGATCTCCTAACGGTAGCGTGAGGTCAACGCATTCAAACTGCAGCTCACATTGCAATAATCGAGCTGTACGCCTTCCTGCCATCTCCATTCCCAAATATTCAGGGAACGTGTCAGAGTGGTTGGAATTTCGTGAGATTTTTATTAGCTTAATTCATGAGAATCAAACGCTAACTAATATTCAAAAGCTGCATTACTTAAAGGCTAGTTTACAGGGTGATGCAAGCCAAATTATAAAAAGTTTAGAGTTTACTGCGAGTAATTATATTCTAGCTTGGGATGCATTGTGTAATCGTTACAATGATCCAAAAATTCTGATTCATAACCACCTCAATGCTATATTCGAACTTGAATCGTGCAGTAAGGAATCTGCAACTAAATTACGTACGATTAGCGATATGTTATTCAAACATTTTACAGCAATCAAATCATTAGCTACCGAAAACGAGCTTCTTGATGTTGTTATTATTTATGTCGTTTCTAAAAAACTGGACCCCACGACATTCCGTGAATGGGAGGTCCTTAGAAACCGGTCAAGTTCTGACCTGCCTAATCTTGACGAGTTCAAGGAATTTCTACAAAACACAGCAAATCTTCTAGAAACCCTGGAAGTAAAAAATATTAAGCTTGTACCCGAAAAGTCTTCCAAGGTACATTCGAAATCATTTGTGTCAGGTACCCCTGCGTGTCCATTTTGTAAAGGATCTCATCCCTTGTACAAATGCGATAAGTTTGTCAAGCTGTCTTCTCTTGACAGAAATTCAAAGGCAAAAGAGCTCCGTGTATGCTTTAATTGCCTAACTCAGGGTCACCTTTCGAGCCGCTGTAGCTCCAAATATACGTGTAGAAAGTGCAAATCAAGGCACAACACACTTCTTCATGAGGACAAACCTCAAAATGCTTCTTCTAGTCAACCAGGATCTGCGATGTCGGCAGAAACCCCTGTTGAACTAAATCAATCGATTTCGGCATTCTGTTCGAATGCTTTGCAGGTACTCTTACCTACGGCTACCGCTAAACTCATCGCTGATGATGGTACGCCTCACGTTGTGCGAATCCTGTTGGATTCCGGTTCCCAATCAAACTACATACGTTCAGATTTGTGTAAAAGGTTGAAGCTTCCAACTCGCGAAGTCAACGTTACTGTTTCTGGCTTAAGTAAAGCTACTTCTCAAATCAAGGCTAGGTGTGATATCAAGCTGCAAGCCCCTCACACCTCATACAGTATTGGCCTATCCTGTCTTGTTCTCGATGAGATTACAGGTACAACCCCAAGTTTTCGCGTCCAGCGAAACAGTTTCAAGGTTCCTGATAACATCAAGTTATCAGATCTTTCCTACGACCAACCGGGCACCATCGACATTCTGATTGGTTCGCCCATTTTCTGGCAGCTCCTTTGTATTGGACAAATTGGTCTAGGCCCAAATCTTCCCATCCTCCAAAAAACTCGTTTTGGTTGGATTGTTTCTGGCCCTACAGGCCCCCCTTCTGCGTACCCTGTACAGTGCAATCTTAGCACGATCGAAGATGCTTCTGATCCCATTGCTAGGTTTTGGCAACTCGAACATTACCCTGAGGAAAAGGTCCGCACAAATGAAGAGAACGCCTGTGAGGCACATTTCGTGCAAAATACTCAACGAGAAGCGAATGGTCGATTCGTTGTCTCTATCCCTCTCAAGGAACCTGTAGAGGTATTGGGTGATTCATTGCAAATCGCTCAGAAAAGATTCTTATCATTAGAGAAGCGGTTACAAGCGAACCCTGACTTGTCCAATCGCTATTCGAGTTTCATGAATGAATATTCTGAATTAGGTCATATGTCCGTTTCATACCCTAATTCAAACGAGATATCCTATTATCTACCCCACCACGGAGTCTTAAAAGAGGAAAGCCTGACAACTAAACTCCGAGTTGTATTCAATGGTTCTCAAGCAACCACTTCAGGGCAATCTCTGAACAGTATTCAGATGGTTGGCCCAACCGTGCAACAAGACTTATTTTCCATTCTTGTTCGCTTTCGCAAGCATTTGTACGCTATATCTGCCGACATCGAGAAGATGTATCGTCAGGTTCTGGTGAATCCTAACCATAGGCCCCTTCAGAGAATCCTTTGGTGATCCTCTCCAACTGAGCCTCTTCTGTCATACGATCTGAATACAGTTACTTATGGCAGCGCTTCAGCTTCTTTTCTTGCCATTCGATGTTTGACCCAATTGGGAATCGAATGTGCAGCTTCAAATCCCGAAGTCTCTCGAGTGATAAAGGAGGACTTCTACGTCGACGACCTTCTGACAGGTGTCGACACTCCTGAGAAAGCGCGTATTATCTGTTCAAACTTGAATCAGATTCTTGATTCAGGCTGTTTCAAACTTAGAAAGTGGATTTCTAATTCTCCCGAAGTTCTCGATGGAATCCCAGATTCCGATTTGCATCCGGGTGTTCTTGATTTCAGTGCACATGAGCACACAAGCACCCTTGGTTTGATTTGGTCCTTCAAAAGCGATCATCTGATGTTCAATATTTCAAATTCTACAAGTAGTAAGGCTACCAAGCGTAGCATCTTGTCTGAAATATCGCAGATATTTGACCCGCTGGGTCTGCTAAGTCCATGCACCATGGGTGCCAAGGTTCTTTTGCAACAACTTTGGATGGAAAAGTTGAATTGGGATGAACCCGTTCCCAACGCCATACAAGAAAAATGGTTTACATATCGGCGTGATCTTCTCATGCTCAATGATTTAACAATACCTCGTCACGTCCTCTGTCGGAGCGTGGTTGAGATAGAACTCCATGGTTTCTGCGACGCCTCCAACAATGGTTACGGTTCGTCGATATACCTCCGTTCCAAGAATCAGGAAGGGGAAGTACAAGTGCACCTTCTCTGTTCCAAGGCCAAGGTAGCCCCTTTAAAGCCCTTGACAATTCCGAAGCTCGAGCTCTGCGGAGCTGTTCTTCTAAGTAAACTTTCCGTGCAAGTCATAAAGGCACTTGATTTGCCCATATCTAGAATTGTTTTCTGGACAGATTCCACAATAGTGCTAGGATGGTTGAAAACCAGTCCGAATCTTCTTAAAACCTTTGTGTGCAACAGAGTTGCAGATGTTCAGCAACTCACTTCTGATTACACGTGGAGGCATGTTCCTACCGCGTCGAATCCTGCTGATCTTCTCACTAGGAGAGTCACTCCTTTAGTTTTAAAAGAATTAAGCCTTTGGTGGCATGGTCCCGCCTGGCTAAGCGAAGATGAGGCATCTTGGCCTACTTCCAAACATGTTCTTGCTGAGCTTCCAGAATTCAAAAAAGAAGTTCAAAGTTTTTCTGTAACCTCTGTTGAACCATTTCCGTTCAATCAGTATTCAAGTTTGGCTCGCTTACAACGAGTTACAGCTTATTGCTTTCGTTTTTATAACAATGCGCGGACCCTCAAAGCTGATCGTCTTTCTGGGCCCCTTTCTACAGATGAACTGCAAGCATCCCTTGTAAGGCTTGCAAGTTTTTCACAACGTGAGTCATTTCCTGACGAATTTAAGCTGTTGTCGCAGAACAAGCCTGTGAAACAATCTTCTGCTTTGATATCCTTGAATCCTTTTCTGGATTCCAAGGGACTGCTAAGAGTTGGTGGTAGGCTCCACAACTCTCAATTACCTTTTGACAAGAAGTTTCCTCTAGTGATTTCTGGCAAACATCCATTCGCCAAACTCCTAGTTTCGCATGAGCACCTTCGGCTTCTCCATGCCGGACCTCAAATGCTGTTAGCTAACCTCAGAGAACGATATTGGATTACCTCTGGCAGAAATATAGTCAAGCAAGTGGTTCATCAATGCTTGCGGTGTTTTAGATTTTCTCCTAAGTTAACCGAACCCATAATGGGAGATCTGCCAGCCTATCCTATTCAATCATCGCCCCCATTTCATACAACTGGTATCGATTATGGTGGACCGTTCATGATAAAGGATCGCAAAGGACGTGGTTCTAAACTAGTAAAGTCCTACCTTTGTCTATTCGTTTGTTTTGTCACAAAAGCAGTGCACCTTGAATTGGTCGCTGACCTTTCTACTGAAGCCTTCTTAATGGCTTTTCGCCGGTTTGTAGCTCGTCGAGGCAAACCGCTCCATGTCTATTCAGACAATGGCACTAACTTTGTCGGCGCTAATTCCGAATTAATCAAATTAGGCAATTTTCTTGCGGAACAAGGCCTTTCTATTTCCGAATCAGTCGCGAGCGACGGAGTAGCTTGGCATTTTATACCCGCGCACAGTCCCCACTTTGGCGGATTGTGGGAGGCCGGAATTAAGTCCTCCAAACATCACATACGGCGCGTTATAGGTAACGCTAGTCTAAATTACGATGAATTTTGCACTTTGCTAGCACAGGTGGAAGCGACCTTAAACTCCCGACTCCTGTCTCCTTTGTCCGCTGATCCAAACGACCTTCAGCCCTTGACTCCTGCTCATTTTCTGATCGGTCGTCCTTTGGTGTCACTGCCTGATCCCAACGTTACTGAGATAGCCGAGTCTCGGCTGTCTAGATACCAAAGAATACAACAGCTCCACCAGAATGTATGGAAAAGATGGAGCAAGGAGTACATTTCAGAACCCCAACAGCGCACGAAATGGCGCACGCACCTTTCGGACCTCCAGCCTGGTTCCATGGTCCTCATCAAGGATGACAATCTTCCCCCTCTGAAGTGGAGGTTAGGCCGGGTCACCGAGCTGCACCCTGGCCTTGACGGCGTTACGCGTGTGGCGTCAGTGAAAACTGTGTCAGGGATCGTAAATCGATCCTTCGCCAAATTGTGCCCGCTACCTAGTGTTGTGAACTAGTACGTTAGCGTCTTGCGCAGTGTTTCGTAAAGCCCTTTGGCTATCCATTGTTCGGGTTTTCTTGTATTACCTTAAGATCTATGTATTATTATGCTTTGTATATGTCGATTTTGGTTACATGTCTTACACTAGCTGTTACATGTCAAATTTGTACTGTAACGTTACGCCCAGCGCGAACGCGATTCTGTAAATTAAAAATTAATTAGCGCGTTCCCCCTTGTCGTGCACCACGTTAGAGACCGAAGCTCCGCGCCGAGAGGACGACGTGACGTCACCGCAAGCGATCGCCCTAACACCACTGCGCACCTAGAATCCCCGCTCCAACGACCTCCGATTACGCTCGCACCAGGTATAAAAGCGGAATCCGGAGCGCAGACAAGACAGAATATCCTAGTATTTTTCCCGAACCTCTTCCAGACCTGATTCCGCTCAGGAGAGCCTCCGGGCTCTTCAAGCATCTTCGAGAATTTCCTAGAATTTCCTAGATCTTCCCACTCTTCTAGCCTCACCTGTACTCTCAGGAGTGTCCCCCAGGACTTTTCGAGGGTATCCCGACCAGCTACCTGAACCCCGAACGTTTGGATTGTTATGTTATACTTTCCAACGTTACTTCCTCGAATCCCTGCACGTTTGGATTGTTATTTACTTTCCGACGTTATTCTTTTGAACTCCTGCACGTTTGGACTGTTACGTTACTCTCCAACGTTATTTCCTTGAATTCCTGCACGTTTGGATTGTTATTTTACTTTCCGACGTTATTTCCCGAGCACCTAGCGACCTAGAGGACTGCCCCAGGTCCAACGGCGACGGTGTCAGACACCTGGACGTAAGCAGAGTATTTCCGAACTCGCTGACGACGCCCTCCAAGGTTTAGGCACACGGGAGGCCAAGTCGTGCTCGCCGGTGACGACGCCGTCCACGAAGCAAATTTCCCGGCACCAGGACGGCGACGCAGACGTAATTAGGTCCGATAATTGCGTCTGGGGCGACTTTTGCATCTCAGAGGCCGAGGAGCGCGCACCAGGGGTTTCTGCGGAGTAAGTCCGAAGTCGCCGTCCGTAGGCACGCACCCCTGGAGTTAGGGTGGCTCGGCGGCCACCTCCGCCAACAGGAGAAGGCGTTTAATTAAACAAAGTCCACTCACCTTTTGCGGCGTGACAGCTGACGAGTAAATCAAATTAAATACGGCGCCCAATACTCGAACGTTAGGAATTTCACTGTCAGAACTCCAGATGCCCTAGGTATGCACATAATTTAACTTAACATTGACCACAGTTTTGTTTGTTTAACGATTTCAAGACCAAATGTATTGTTGTCGTCCGCCATCACTGGCGGCCTACTAATCTGTCATAATACCTGTTCAGGGCCGGCGTGTTGCCAACGTGACGAGAGGACTGATGTACAGGCTGTCCCGCAATAGTGTGCCACTGCTCGACTACCGATGAACGACGCCCCGTTAGAAGAGTTATTTTATTTTTATGTCGTTACTTTCTATTATTTCGTGTTGTTTTAATACAGTTTAATTTAATGTATCCAGTTAAATATTATTATATAATAATAAGAAATTATCCTGTGTTTCTATTCCACGTTACTATCTGAGTTTATTATTTGGATCTTGGCTTTTTGAGTTAACCTTGGGCAACCAGTTTTCAGGCTGGTGATTGTAGCATTTAAATTAAATTAAACTAGCCCGTCAGGCTACAGTACTGTTATTTGAAAGGTTACCCTTTCCAAGGCGGGCGGTATGTTAAGTGTTTCATAAAATTGTGCCGCCTCGCTTGTAGTTGTGCGTTGTACTATGCGCAGTCCAGAACTTGAACGGGCTTCGCTTCGCCGCTTTACTTAACTTCCATCTGTCTACGAGACTGCATGCGAAGGAGTCCGCTCCGCGAAAGCTAATACTTTGTTTAAATGTTCAAATGTTTGTGTGTTAATTTATGGCAATAAATTACCTACTTTGCTTTCAACGTGTGTATAATTTAGTGAAGAATAAATTCAATACAGTCCATTAACGTCCAAGGCGAGCTAGCAATCAGGAATTTTCCAAAATAACGGAAAACTGAGAGGCCCCCCAACAAATATATTTAAATTTTTCAGTTTTATTAAATGAAAAATTGTATTATGTTTAGGAACCAAAATATAATTTTAACTTTTAAAATTAAATATGCATACATTTCGTAAGCGAACTATTACATGCGGAAATGCATAACAAGCTGTCAGCATTGCTCGAATGACCCGGTGAACAAACTGCAATTATCCACACTTGCTGTCACTGTTTGTTATGAAATTAAACATGCAAGTGCGAATGCGAGCTGAACTGGGGCAAATAAACTAAACCTTGTAATTTACGTCATAATTTTATGTATATAAATAGGAAATTTCTGGTCAATAAAACAATACAGTTTGACATCTGTTTCTGTATTCACAAAATCTCTGCTCCAACGGAACCAAGTCTATTGGTTTGCATCCCTTTTTAATTCCTGTACCCCTAAGACGTATCATGTAATTGTCCAAATTATAAATCATACAGTCCACTATAAGCTCCACCCTGAACAACTATGAATAATAGTTTTTCTTTTGTTAAATTCCTTACTGACATAAATAGCATAATAGTTGTTACTCTTGATGTTGTTTAAGTTTAAGTTCTAAATTATGCAAGTTTCGAGAGTAAAATAAATGCCAATACCATTTTTTTTTCAACCTGCTAGTAAAGTTATGGATGAGTTGAGTGATTTTCACTCCGCCACTTTGCATGATATTGTACAAATTTTTGAGAGATTGGAGGATGTTGTTAGAAATTAGGCTATGCTTTCCTCATTGTAGTAGTCAAATTACGATCTTCAAAAAATAGGCGTATTATAAAAAAGAACTGTGCAAGATCAAATAAATTCAATTAAGGAAATAGGTGGAAAAACTAAGAAATGAAGACGTGGGAATCGACGCAACTTGGAAGAAACTGGGGAGAAAGCACGGCGAACGAAAATAATCTTTAGAACATCCCTAATATCAGGAAGAAGTATATACCGGTTGGTTGGTCATACCTCTGAACATAGGCAATTTACATGGCTTATCACGGTTATGCATATTCCTACTCACCATTTTTATTGAAAAATGTGGTAGTGCATTAAATTAAAGAGAATAATTTTCCGCTTTGTTTAGTATTGAAAACTTATTGGATAATGTTAGTTGTGCATAAAAATATTAATTTTAAAATTTAGATATTCACAAATAGGGGCGGCCGCGCTTCCCAAATATGAGTGGCCGCGCTTGTTAAAAAACAAAAGATGTCGGTTGATAACTCAGATAATGGTGTCGCTTAAAATGGATGCAATTTACTCTTACGAGGATTAGGGGGTTTATTATTAAAACTGTTTATGCTTCTTAAGTATTTTTAATACTGATCCATGATTAACATTGCACTCACGAGCTACTGATCTTGCACTTAGGTTTGGATTTAGTTGTATTAATGCCAGAACCCTTTCCTCTCAATCATCATTTGGACTTTCTCGATTACCTACAATATTATACATTTAAATAGTATCAATGAACACATACACTGTATGAACTTAATTATTTAAAGTCTATTTTTTTAAATCAGCTGTCAAAGTGTTGTCAAGTTGGTATGAGGAATTGAAAGTAGCAAATAGTGCATTTCACAATGTAGGTTGGCAGCGGCGAGCCGTTCAAGATCATGCACGTTCGACATTTGAATTACGTTAGACAGCCATAACCTTAATTTTGACATGGGAGAAACTGTTATACAGTTGGTCGGTAAGTACATAATTTAGGGTAACACAGTCTGATTTTTTATAACGTTTTGACACTGACAGCTGATTTAAAAAAAAATGGACTGTAACTTTGCTTTCTTTAGCTGCTACACTGCCCGTCATTTCAAATCTCTGCAAATAAGTTTGTATTGTCGCAATTGTTGGAATCTTGAAGTTGTATCGAGAATAAGTCTCTAACTCTGCGTAAACTATTGCCAGCATAAAAAGTTAATGAACACCCTTTCTTCGTTAAGAGTAAAGTGGGTGGTTAAGGTGTTCGTTAGAAATTACACACACGAATAACTACACCACTTTTAATATTCTTTATTTAACGCAACGGATTACAGACATAAAATTAAATGTGCGGATTTGCTACTATACTATTACAAGTGTGGATCGAATAGGTCTTGTTAATCAGCATACATGTGAGCGTTTGTGGATCTGACACTTGGCTCGTGGAAACACTTAAAGTAAATGTTCCACTAAGTATGAGATTAATATTAAACGCATTGAGCAACTGACTCTTTGCGTGTCTGTTTAACCAAAGTGGTTTAACAGGCGAAGACCTGATGTGCAATGATCCCGTTTAACCCCATCGCTCTGGTTTATATACCCATGTTACACAATTTACACAATATACAAAAAGGATTTTCTATTCTAGTGACAACAATGGTATTGTATTCACAAGACGAAGGATCCGTTCACTTTCACTTGGAACGCAACGGTTGGAGGTTTTATGAGTTTATGACACCACTTGAAATTCACTAGATTTTTACAGCTGCAGTTTTGTATTGTGACTTCACTATCGCTTCTGATTTAGAAAAGTTTATTTTAAGAAACCCTTTTAGTTCGAGGAACGTTGAATAATTTCTCTCCGTTAAATTCCGCGCACAAATCACGTTTTTTAACTGCGTGCATCCGTTTGCTCGAAAGTTTTCTAATGGTACTTAAGCTGACTGCTTGCATTTCACAAATATTTATTGCGGACTGGCACTGTTTATTTTATAGGCGAGCTTCCTTTCTTTGGAATTCTTACGCTAACTGTTGGCAACGAGTTATTGCGATTTATGGCTCCACTACATGACCCCCTTACCAGTGGTTAAGCCACGAGATTATGCTGCCCGGAAGTAATCCGGGAAATGTACTCGCCGTCCACTTCTGGTGGTTGTCGTTTGCTTATTTGTATCGGCGTCTTTGTGCGCCGCGGTGCTGGTTGCAGCTTGTTCCTGCTCTGGCTCAGCTGCAAGATATGCGGGTTTGAGCCTATCTATCGTAACCGTCACTGGATTGCCGCGGATTTCGACGCTGAAGGTCTTTTCTGCTTTAGAGATCACCGGGAATGGGCCATTGTAAGCAGCTTGCAGCGGCTTGCGCGTGGCATCGTTTCTCACGAACACATGTGTGGAAGTCGCGAGATCTTTGAAAACGAATGCTTTGCGCCGGCCATGATGCTGAGCTGCAGTCGGGCGTACCTTGTCAAAATGCTCTCTGAGCTGGTTTACGAAATCGACTGCATGTACGTCTTTCGTAGCAGTAAAAAATATCCCTGGTAGTCGAATGTTCTCGCCGTAGACCATCTCGGCTGAGGTAGCATTGAGGTCTTCCTTAATGGCTGTGCGAATGCCCAGGAGAACTGCTGGCAGGTGTTCTGTCCACCTGGTGTCTGTGTGGCACTCGATTGCGGCTTTTAGCTGGCGGTGAAATCGTTCTATCATGCCGTTAGCTGCCGGATGGTATGCTGTCGTGTGCATGTGCTGCGATCCCAAAAGGTTGGCTAATTCCTTGAACAGATTGGAAGTGAACTGCCGGCCGCGGTCCGTTGTGATCCGCAGAGCCACCCCAAATCTAGCTATCCAGCCGTTGAAGAAGACTCTGGCCACCGTTTCAGCCGTGATGTCAGGGATTGGTATGGCCTCAGGCCATCGGGAGTAGCGATCGATGCATGTCAGGCAGTACGTATTGCCTAGCGATGAAGGAAGTGGCCCAACAAGGTCGAGATGCACGTGCTCGAACCTGGAGGAGGGCTTGGAGAAGTCTCCCACTGGTGCTGCTACGTGCCTGGTGATCTTCGAGCGCTGACATGGGATGCACGTCTTGCTCCAAAGGCTGCAGTCCTTGCGTATCCAAGGCCATGCAAACCTGGAGGAGACGAGTTGCGTCGTGGCTCGAATTCCGGGATGAGAGAGGTTGTGGAGGGCGTCGAACACCGGGCGTCGGAACTGTTGTGTGATGAAGGGGCGAAGTGTCCCTGTAGTTGCATCACAGTAGACGTCCGCATTCTGATCTGAGAAGTAGACCTTCTTCAAGTGTAGCACGGCCTCAGGGTGTAGGAATGTCTTCAGCTCGGCATCCGATTCTTGCGCCTTTTCCAGCTCTTTGTAGCTGATTGGACTGGCTGGAAAAGCTGCTGTACAACCTGAAACAGACACATGTGATAAAGTGTCTGCGGGAATGTTGTCGCTTCCAGCGACATGGCGAATATCCGTCGTAAACTGTCCAATGAAGTCTAGGTGACGGAACTGTCTGGGCGAGGCGCGTTCTGGTTTTTGTTGGAACGCGTATATTAATGGCTTGTGGTCAGTGTAGAGCGTGAACTTTCGGCCTTCTACAAAGTAGCGGAAGCGCTTCACAGCCGAATAAGCTGCCAGTAGCTCCCTATCGTAGACGCTGTATTTCTTCTGGGCAGCGTTTATCTTTTTGGAGAAAAACGCTAAGAGCTGCCATGCTCCGTCCACATGCTGTTGTAGCACAGCTCCCATGGCGACATCAGATGCATCAACCATTACTGATGTTAGAACTGCAGGTGCTGGATGTGCCAGGAGGGTAGCGTTTGCTAGGATTGTTTTGGAGCGTGAGAAAGCTTCTTCCGACTCTGGGTTCCATTGGATTTCCGTTTTTGGCTTTACCTTGGGTCCTTGCAGGTGTTTATTCATCGGAGCCAAGACTTCTGCTGCGTTAGGAAGGAACCTTCTGTAGAAGTTCAGCATTCCTAAGAAACGGCGCAGCTCTTTAATTGTCTTGGGTTTGGGCACTTGCTTAATAGCCTCGATGCGGTCTTCTGGGGGTTTAATTCCTTCTTGTGAAATGGAGTACCCAAGGAAGTTGACGCTGGGCTTGCCAAGGTTGCATTTTGTCGAGTTGATCAGTACTCCATACTCGCTGAGCCTGCTGAAGAGTTGGCTGAGGTGCTCCAGGTGCTGTTCCTCTGATGTGGAAGCTACCAGTAGGTCGTCAATGAATGCGTAGCAAAAGTCGAGTCCTCTGGTAACCTCATCTATAAAACGCTGGAACGTCTGAGCAGCATTCTTTAAACCAACACTCATGAAAGAAAATTCATACATTCCGAATGGAGATCTAATGGCTGTTTTGCAGATATCGTCGCTGTGAACTGGGATTTGGTTGAAGGCTCTTACCAGATCGATTGTTGAGAAGACCTTGCAACCAAAAAGGTTGTGCGCGAAATCCTCGATGTGTGGCACAGGATAACAATCCGCCAGAGTTCTCGCGTTTAGCGCTCTATAATCTCCGCAAGGACGCCATCCATTGTCTTTCTTGGGCGCTAGATGAAAGGCTGCAGACCAATTACTTTTGGATGGGCGAGCTATTCCTTGATCTAGTATAAACTGGAACTCTTTCTTAGCTGCATGTAACCTATCCGGTGGGAGTTTTCTAGGCCTGCACGTGACGGGAGGTCCAGCTGACGTAATTATTCGATGTGTAGTGGCGTGTTTTATTTTCTTAGGCAGCACTGACGGACGCGTGATGTCCGGGAACTTCGCTAGAAGCTTATGGAAAGCCGAGTCGCCGGAAATTGTTTTTATTTGTGGCGATACACACTCCCGCACTACACCGATTGCTTTCAGCTGGGTTACATTGTCTATTAGGCGCTTGTTTCGAATGTCTACGAGTAACCCGAAGTGGCTGAGAAAGTCTGCGCCAATTATCGGCTTGTCGATGTCTGCGACGACAAATTTCCACGAAAATGTTCGCCTCAGCTTAAAATCTAAATTTAACACTACATGTCCATATGTATTAATTGCCGAGTTGTTTACTGCGCTAATCTCGTAGTCGGTACGCGCACGGGGTCCTTTTAGAAATGTTCTCGGCAACACACACAAATCCGCCCCTGTGTCGATAAGGAAAAGCCATTTAGTTGTCATATCCGTAAGAAATAGGCGGCGATTGTTAGACAAGGGGTCATGTGCCGCTTTTACGAACTCCCCTGATGGTTTTTTTGGTAGTGGCACGGCTGAGTGCATTTCGTTGCATTGTCTTTAAATCGGCGGTGGTACCAACAGATTCGCGACGAAAATTGCGACCTGGAACGGTACCGGTGTTTGCTGTTGCTTCGCGGCTGTTTTTCTCGGCTCATCCGTGCAACTTGCTGGGAGAATTCAGCAACTTGCTTGCACAGCTGACTGATTTTTTCGTCGTCGCCGCGAGAAACAGTGGATGCCACCTGGAACGTCCTGGGGGTGAATTCGGCAATTTTGTCTGCCAAAGTGGACACAGCTTGGAGATTTCTGTTTGCTTGCGTCATCAGGATAGCCTGCATGCTATCTGGAAGTCGCCCGATCCATAATGTACGTATGAAGTTCTCTGGTACCTCGCCGTCTGCTAAATTCGTGAGATGCTTCAAAAATTGGGACGGTGTGCGATCGCCTATTTTCTAGTGCTCTAGAAGTTGTTTTATCTTCTGTTCGCGAGATGTGGATAGGCGCTTAATTAGAGCCTGTTTGAGCGTCTCGTACATCTCTTGACGTGACGGGTTGGTGAGGATGTCTTGGACTTCTTGCGCATATTTATTGTCTAGATTAGCACTTACGTAATAATATTTGGTGGTATCTCGGGTAATGTTGTTGAGAACAAACTGTCCTTCTAGTTGTACGAACCACAGTGCAGGTTTCGTTGGCCAAAATGTAGGTACCTTTATGTTAGTTCTGTCGATTGAACTGGTCGTTGATTCGTTGTTGGTAGTGACAGATATGTTGCCTTCTGTTGCCATCGTGAAATGTCATAACGGACTTCACTTAATTTTAATTCACTATTTACCGATTACCAAGTCGCGAACGCGAGTTTTTAATCGTCTAATTTATGCTGTTTCCGCGTAGTTCGTAGTCGAGAATCACCAATTTAAAATGAATTCGAGGTACATAACACTGAAGACTGATTTGTTTATTTTACGATGTTCTTAGTCCGGGGTCACCAATAAGGTGCGTGGTTAAGGTGTTCGTTAGAAATTACACACACGAATAACTACACCACTTTTAATATTCTTTATTTAACGCAACGGATTACAGACATAAATTTAAATGTGCGGATTTGCTACTATACTATTACAAGTGTGGATCGAATAGGTCTTGTTAATCAGCATACATGTGAGCGTTTGTGGATCTGACACTTGGCTCGTGAAAACACTTAAAGTAAATGTTCCACTAAGTATGAGATTAATATTAAACGCATTGAGGAACTGACTCTTTGCGTGTCTGTTTAACCAAAGTGGTTTAACAGGCGAAGACCTGATGTGCAATGATCCCGTTCAACCCCATCGCTCTGGTTTATATACCCATGTTACACAATTTACACAATATACAAAAAGGATTTTCTATTCTAGTGACAACAATAGTATTGTATTCACAAGACGAAGGATCCGGTCACTTTCACTTGGAACGCAACGGTTGGAGGTTTTATGAGTTTATGACACCACTTGAAATTCACTAGATTTTTACAGCTGCAGTTTTGTATTGTGACTTCACTATCGCTTCTGATTTAGAAAAGTGTATTTTAAGAAACCCTTTTAGTTCGAGGAACGTTGAATAATTTCTCTCCGTTGAATTCCGCGCACAAATCACGTTTTTTACCTGCGTGCATCCGTTTGCTCGAAAGTTTTCTAATGGTACTTAATCTGACTGCTTGCATTTCACAAATATTTATTGCGGACTGGCACTGTTTATTTTATAGGCGAGCTTCCTTTCTTTGGAATTCTTACGCTAACTGTTGGCAACGAGTTATTGCGATTTATGGCTCCACTACAAGAGTAAATTGCATCCATTTTAAGAACAACAATTATCTGAGTGGTCAACAGACAGCTTTTGTTTTTTAACAAGCGCGGCCAATAATATTGGGGAAGCGCGGACGCCCATATTTGGGAATATCTAAATTTTAAAATTAATATTTGTATGCACAATTAGCATTCTACAATACATTTTTAATACTAAACGACGCGGAAAATTATTCTCTTTAATTTAGTACCGCTACCATTTTTGTCCATAAAAATGGTGAGCAGGAATATGCATAACCGCGATAAGCCATGTAAATTGCCTATGTTCAGAGGTATGACCAACCACCCGGTATGTATATGAATCAATCTACCTCTAAAGGACATTTCTTTGACTTGATGGTTTTTTCAAAATATTTTATAACAGTGTGATTAATTGTATTCAAATGGTAAAGGTGTGGTGCATATACACTATTAATATTTCTTCCTATCGAAACCATCACAAGCATTAATGGATATCGATTACTTTTTTGTTGCAAATGCATTTTTGGTTCATATATCCTCAGGATAAGAATCGTTATTGCTTTTTCTGTGATTTCAACATCTGGAATTTAAAAAAAAATCTGTTGAAGTACTTAAGAAGTCACATCAATCATGTGTCTTATTTTAATGAAAGAGCAAGGTACTCCTCAATTTACTCGAGCACAGTTTCGAAGATAAAGCAAATTATAAAATTGCCATTTTAAATAGATAATGCGTATGAGAAAGAAGTTAGCAAAGTCAACACTGATATCGTTGTGTAAGATTTAACAGTTAACTGCAAAGCATCACCAAGAACTTTTCAGAAAAAGTTATGTATAAAATTGATTATAAATGTAAAAAATTGGCTACCGCTTTCTTGAATACGTAAATGGGCCCTCCTTTTATCCCATCTGATTGGAGATGCAAGAGTAAAATATGACAATTATGAATTTTAAAGTTCAATTTAAACAATGACTCCTACATAAGCTTTCTTTCGACAGCAAACCTAGAATACAAACACAAAGAAAAGAATCTTCAAAAACGAAGCAATTCGAGAACACTTTTCTAATCTGGAGGACATGGTAATAGATTTTCTCCTCGTATTAGAGATTCTTTGCGTAACAACTAGATTATAATCTACCATTGCTCGTCTTTAGAATTCAAGAGAGGGTTCGATATCCTTCCGTTTACGAAAATATTGAAAGTTAGTACAATAAATAACAATTTATTACAAAAAATTAGTCTGTAATGAATTACGTCAGCGTTCTGCTCTCCAAAAAGTGTCCGCAAACCGAAAAGTCTAAAACGAATATTAAACAGAAAAAATAAATGCATCTGCAAGCCAGTAAATTACTTTCCATTACTACATTATTCATTTATACAATATCAATTATGTTTCAGGTGCAACTAATGTCTAGAAGCAGAGGGAACGTAATTCCTAGAAAATTACAATCAAGTCAGCAAGTGCATCATATAGGTATTTGCTAATAAAAGCTGTGTGTGTTCAATTTTCGAAATTCAACGTCGAGTTTGGTAAATAGATACCAATTTTTCCATTGTATTTACATAGAGTTAAATTTATGTAAGTCTAGCAAGTGACATCCCGGTGCGTGGAGCATTGACCGCGATTATGCGCTCCTAACGGGACAATGCGAACCTTATCGCGATTATGAGCTCTCTCGCGGAATTCAAATGAAGTTAAAAATCGCTGTAAATATCGTGAATTAGAGTATGTTTTATAGGTAATAATTTTTAAAATTATTTTGAATCTAAATATAGAAATAGAAATTATTGGTATGTGCTTTAATATTTTATAGATGGATATATGTTGGTTTGTTCATCCTTAAGATGTTTACAAAACAGATATTGTTATTTAACAAACAGATTTAACATATCTTGAACAAAGATTTTTAAACTGATATAAATTAGCAGCCTGTTTAGTTTCGTTCGGCATTTCATTATATAATTTGAGTCCATTATAGAATAAGTTTTTTTGACAACATGATTTTGCTGTTAAGGGCAATCTAAAGTCATTTACAAATCTAGTCTTATAATTATGAATATCCTTATTGTATACTATAAATTCAGTCATATAAGTAGGCAGTTTATTATTAATAATTTTCAAAATTAAAACTAGCGTATTAAAATAAATCCTTTGCTTAATGCTAAGCCACTGTAAGGTTTCCAACATTAAAAAAAACAGATGTTCGTTTATTGCAAGATAAAACAATGCGCATACATTTGTTTTGTAACTTTTGCAGTCTTTGTAAGGTCTCCTTCAGTGGCATTAAATAATATACTGGAGCAATATTCAATAGCTAGAATATGTTAATATGTTCGAATTTATAACAGACTAGAATCTGTTAGATGTGAAACTCTTTTTTTATGTAAAAATTTCGCCTGCTCCTCAATTTTCTTATTTTTGGGTTTATTTGTTTTTATATGTTAAATTTTCTCTTGCAATATTATAAAATAAAAAAATCGCGGGCTGTGTAAAAATGTTAGCTAGGTCTCAGCATCATACAATTACTTTTAGGGACCTAATAAATATTTAAACTATTTAAAATTTGTTTTCTAGGTACATAATTTAAAAATAATACATTCAAGACATACATTCAGGAGTTTAGACATATTAGAAAGTAAATATTACATTAATTTTCAAAATTTATTGCAGACAAAAATTTAAATAAAAAAATTCTAAGATAGATATAAATTAGAAATACCGCCATATCTAAATATCCCTATATTTTTCGTATAGGAATGATCACTCTCTCCTGTCCCCCTAATCAAATGATCTCGAAAATTACTATACGTAGAAAAAAATCCAAAACAAGAAGGACGCACGAGTTTAGGTTTTCGTATAAATGTAGGCTCTATTTGATATTTTTTTTAAATATTTGTGTATAGATGGCAAAGTTTACTGAAGCTTTTATCGCAATATTTACAAATAGTAGTGGATGATTTTGAAGACATTTCTCTTGTAGTAGAAGTAGTAACTATTAAATATATTTAAATCAACTAAAATGCTCGAACACTCAAGTAAAACTAAAATCAAAATCGTCACGACAATTTGAGTTTTCACAGTTTACATGCGATGACTGTGTCTAACGACAAGCTTGCTTCGCGTCACTATCGTGAGGAGCGCATAGTCGCGGTCAATGCTCCGCGCACCGGGATGTCTAGCAAGTGTGGTCATTCATTAAAACAAATTGTAGTTTACATGTTTTCCATTTTAGTCTCTCAATGAATAGTCTAGACGTTCAAAAGAAATTTTTGCTAAACTTAAAATTAACTAATGAAAAGCCGAATCAACTAATGATATCTTTTTCTTTGAGTAGCTCAGAAAGGATATACAGATGGGGCCATAATTATACAGTGTGGAAATAAAGTAGGTAACGGATAAATTCTGTTAGAGTTAAGAACATGTCAGTGTAAACGAGCCTTTAGTATTTAGTGGTATTAGTAACTTTATAGCTGTTAGGTTTACCAATTTATGTAACTAGGTTTAAGGTACTATGTTCTGACGAAAATAAATCGATCTGTTCTGTTCCGTAACTCGTGTTAACACGTTATTTATTGCTTCCGTAATTGCTCCGGTGTGCAAGTCAATAATCTGCTGGTTCTGCAAACATCATCATCTTATTTCATCAGGTTATGGGTCCAAGCGAATGCTGAGATTATTAGATTCACGCAAGCATAATTATTTATTTTACATCTGCAAGTTTTTGAAACAGACAAGCATGGCGTCAGGTGGTGGTTTACCTTCGATCGAAAAGCTTAAAGCCGCGATAATTATAACACGTGGCAATTTGCTGTTCAAACATACTTAGAACATGAAGAATTGTGGGACTGTGTCAAAGGTACGGAAAAAGATGAAAAGAAGATCACCAAGGCAAGGTCGAAAATAATTTTATTGATTGAACCGATAAATTATGTTCATATTCAATCAGCCAGTACTGCGAAGGATGTCTGGGATAATTAAAATCAGCTTTTGAAGACTCGGGATTAACAAGAAAAGTAGGTCTCCTTAGAACTTTAATCACCACAAGATTAGAAAATAGCGAAACAGTTGAAGATTACGTAAATCAAATCGTTAGTACTGCTCACAAACTTACAGGCGTAGGCTTTGAAGTCAGTGATGAGTGGATAGGGACACTTTTGTTAGCAGGTTTATCCGAAGAATACAAACCGATGATTATGGGTATCGAAAGCTCGGGGCCAAAATCACAGGGGATTCAATAAAAACCAAGCTGCTGCAAGATGTGAAGGTTCCGAAGACGACCCATGAAAGTGCCTTTTATAGTAAAAATGCAAGGGAAAGCAAGAAATTCCAAAAATCCAATCGTAAGCAAAAGGGGCCACGTTGCTACAGCTGCAACCAGTATGGGCATAAATCAAACGAATGCTCAAAAAGACACCGAAACAAGCAGGTGAGAAATCAAATAATCCACATACTGTATTTTGTGCAAGTTTCTTAGCAAGCAAGTTTGACCAAATGACTGGTTTATTGATTCCGGGGCTTCTATGCACATGACAATGCGAGAAGACTGGCTAGAAGACACCGCAGAACCTTTTTGAAGGAAATCATTGTAGCTGACAATACAAGGCTACCGATACGTGCTACAGGAAACGTTACGATGAAGATTCGTTGCGAAGAACAGGTTAACAGCATACTAATAAAGAATGTGTTGCATGTTCCGAACCTCTCCGCCAACCTGTTATCGGTGAGTCAAATGTAAAAAATGGTTACCAAGTAAATTTTGATAATAATGGATGTTGTGTGTATAATGATAAGACGCTGGTAGCAACAGCCCAATTGGTAGATAACATGTACAAGCTAAATCAACCTAATGAATGTAGTTTAATGGCAGCATCAGTTAATTCAGATAATTACTTATGGCATCGTAGGCTAGCACACATTAATTTCAACGATTTAAATAAGTTGAAAAATGGTCTAGCAACTGGTGTAGTATTTTCGAATAAAGAAAATGTTGAAAATGCATTGCCTGTTTAAAAGGCAACAAAGCAGATTGCCATTCAAAAATTTAGGTACCAGAGCAACAAAATTCTGGAACTGGTACATTCCGATCTCTGTGGACCAATGGAAACCACATCGATGGGTGGAGCTAGATATTTCTTTACGTTAATAGATGACTTTTCAAGAAAAGTGTTCGTTTACTTCCTGGAGGCGAAATCCCAAGCCAAAGAAGTATTCCAAGATTTTAAAACGTTGATGGAGAATCAAACAGGCCATCAAATAAAAACCTTAAGGACTGACAATGGCACTGAATATTGTAATGCAAGCTTCAAAACTTTAATGAGAAAATCAGGGATCCGACATCAGACAACTACTCCGTATACGCCAGAGCAGAATGGGCTAGCTGAGCGAATGAATAGAACGATTGTTGAAAAGGCCAAGTGTATGCTGTTTGATGCAGAATTACAGAAAGAATACTGGGCAGAGGCAGTTTCTACAGCAGTTTACCTGATCAATCGATCTCCTACCAGAGGGCTTGAGAAAACACCAGAAGAAACTTGGACAGGTAAATCACCTGATCTAAAACATTTAAAAATTTTTGGTTGTAGGGCCATGGTTCACGTTCCTAAACATAATCGCCACAAATGGGATCCGAAGTCCGAGGAGCTAATTTTTGTTGGTTATTGTGAGGACACCAAGGGCTATCGGTTAATTCGACGCAACTCCAAGAAAATTGTGAAGAGCCGTGATGTCGTCTTTATCGAAGATAGTCGTCCTATCAATAAAAGTTCAAATGATGAATCCAGTACAGCTGTGCCCCTTCTCGGAGAGAATGCAGATCCAGTGGGGGAAGCTCCGATACCTGAAGAACAGCCTGTAGACAACATAGAAGATGCATCTACCAGTGACGCCAGTAATTCCGGTGAGTCGATGGTTTACGATAGTGATTCCGATTTCACACCACCAGTTGTGACACAATTACCAGTAGAAGTCGTCGATAATCCCAGAAGATCTCAACGGCCACCGAAACCCAAGAAAATGAACGACTACATGTTGTATACTACTCAAACTTGCAATTTACAAGATCCTTTGAGCACCGCAGAAGCACTCGAACGATACGACAGCGAGATGTGGAAGAAGGCCATGAATCAAGAGTACGAGTCGCTAATGACAAATGAACATGGACTCTCACCGATTTGCCTTCAAACAGGAAACCTATCGACTGCAAATGGGTTTTCAAACTAAACGAGATGCCACCGGTAACATACAGCGTTACAAAGCTAGACTGGTCATCAAAGGATGTTCCCAAAGAAAAGGTATCGACTATGAAGAAACGTTCTCACCTGTAGTCCGTTACACATCAATTAGATACCTGATAGCTTTTTCAGCACAATTCAATTTGCAAATTGAACAGATGGATGCTGTTACAGCTTTTTTACAGGGTGACTTAGACGAAGAGGTTTACATGGTACAGCCGAAAGAGTTTAAAATAAATGACAAAGTGTGTCGTCTCAATAAAGCCATCTATGGTTTGAAACAAGCAAGTCGCCAATGGAACAAGAAACTAGACATGGCAATGAAAGAATTTGGGTTAGCGCAGTCTAAGGTAGATCCATGCATATATTTTAGAATAGAGAACGAGAAAATATTGTTCGTAGCAGTTTATGTTGATGATTTATTGTTATTTACAAATGATATTGCAACAAAAAATAAACTAAAAAGTGAGCTTCACAAACGTTTTAAGATGAAAGATATGGGCGAGGCTCATCACTGTGTAGGGCTACGTATTACTCGTGATGAACAAATTGGCAAGATTTCTATCGACCAACAGCAGTACATAGAAGAGATTTTGCAGAGATTTAATATGTTTGATTGTAATGCAGTATCCACCCCAGCTGATGCAAACCAAAAGCTAACTAAAGATATGTGTCCAAAGAATAACGTGGAGCTCGAGGCTATGCAGAATGTACCATATCAAGAAGCAGTTGGGAGCCTTCTATACTTATCTCAAGGTACAAGACCAGACATAACGTATGCTGTGAATACGGTTAGTAAATTTAATAACAATCCAGGCAAAGCACACTGGAATGCTGTGAAGAGGATTTTCAGATACCTCAAGGGAACTGTCAAAATGAAGCTGCAATATTCAAGAAGTAGCAAGTCCGATTTAACCGGTTTTTGTGATGTTGACTGGGCCAGTGACTCGGACGAAAGAAGGTCATGCACTGCGTATGTCTTTACACTTCAAGGGGGGGCTGTATCATGGAACTGTAAACGACAACCTACGGTAGCTTTGTCGACAACGGAAGCCGAATACATGGCACTTTCTGCAGCCACACAAGAGGCACTGTGGCTAAAACAATTCCATAAGGAATTTTGGTCCACCTCACCCATGAAGTCCACCACTATCTATTGCGACAACCAAAGTGCCATAAAGCTTGCACTTCTCGACGCTTATCGTGCCCGAAGTAAGCACATCGATGTTCGTCATCATTTCATCCGTCAAAAAATTGAAGATGGACACGTCACAACCACTTACATCAGCACTAAAAAATGGTGGCCGACAGTTTAACAAAAGCGGTGAATAGTGACAAACAAATGTTCTGTGCTAAAGAAATGGGACTAGGGTTCAAATAACGAGGACTTGTTCTAGTGGGGGTGTTAGAGTTAAGAACATGTCAGTGTAAACGAGCCTTTAGTATTTAGTGGTATTAGTAACTTTATAGCTGTTAGGTTTACCAATTTATGTAACTAGGTTTAAGGTACTATGTTCTGACGAAAATAAATCGATCTGTTCTGTTCCGTAACTCGTGTTAACACGTTATTTATTGCTTCCGTAATTGCTCCGGTGTGCAAGTCAATAATCTGCTGGTTCTGCAAACATCATCATCTTATTTCATCAAATTCATTAACTTTGTTGATATTCCTTTTTATGAAAAAATCTCGAAGGGATGTAGCGATTTTGGCCCTAGGAAATATTTTCAGCTGATTTTCAGTTTCTTAGGTAATTGTGTTTCATGATATGACGTCATCGATTTTTTTTAAAACAACATACGTATATTTTGTATTATTGATTTCAGTAGTATGTTTTATCTCGTTTCGAATGGGTGTAAAATTTTTTATATGTTCCATTTGAAAGAAAGTCGATAAAAATGGTCTTAAAATTTAAATATTAAAAACCAATGAAATTAGCAAACTAAATCTAGTTACCGGTGGATAAAAAAATAGATTAGTTACATGTCAGAATTAAACAATTTGTAAATGTCATAACAAAATCAGCGTTCTTTGTTTTTTCTAAATTAGAATTTACCTTTAGCAAACTATTTTCTTAATGAAATTGGTACAATTAAGCCAGACACAGATAATTGAATTTTTAATTATTTATTATTGTATTTTTCAATTGTTTTTTAATTATCAATAAAAACGAATGTGCCGTCAACGACTTTCGTCAAACGTAGGTAACTACATTTATTTTGCTCATTTCATTGGTTTTTAATATTAAAACTTTAAGAGCATTTTTCTCGATTTTTTCAGATGTAACATACTGAAAATTTTATATCATTGGAAACAACATAAAAAGCACTACCAAAGTCAATAATAAATCATAAATCATACATCATCAAGCGATTATCATCATCTTAATTGCAAATATGATTTGTTTAGACGAGTGGGCAACCACACTAATAAGCGATACGCCTTCCATGTCACTAAAAAGCTTTCAGCTTCCGCTCACAATCACTTCAATTTGTAATCTTCGTTGACTCGATTCCAAGCTCTGCTAAATACTCTAATCTTTTTGTTGCCGGTGTAATCCCCACGCACCATTAATTAGTAAATATTTTGAAATTATTTATACATATAATCGTAATAATTTAATTTCTTGGTTTATTGCGAACATAACGAATCCCTTGTTATTTGTGTATACATACTATAGGTAAAATGCGTCTCCAAACTCGAATGTTCCTCAAACATTGAATAATATCTTCACGAATCTCTATTCGCGTTTTATTATTTATCTTATAAAAGCTTTGGTACTTAACCCTATTTGTGGTTCTTTCTTTTATTCGAGCTATGATGATATTTTCATGTTTTTTATATTAGGATTGTGAGAGGCGCCTCGACGCTTGATAAAGTCGTTGGTTTTATTTTACTATGCTTAGACGTCCTGAAATAAGTATGATCAAAAATTAATCTCATCAGTATGGCTGTGAAAGTGAAACCAACGCCTTTAAAATTGGCTTACATACTTATATTTAATTCAAACTGTCAAATTGTATTATTACATATTCTTTTTATTCATCTTATTACAATATTATACTTGAAATAAATGAATTTGCACGTAAAAGTAATGTAATTGTCCAACAAATAAGCTTGCGCCGGTCGAATAAACACTACATCTTAAATCTCACCTAAAAATAAAATATATTGGAGCCAGTTTTAAAGACAGCAATTTTTTCGTTCGTAGCCATACCAGCTGAAATTAATTTTTGATCATAATTTAGTTTGCATCATCGCATCTGAGGCTGTAGCTGAACCGTGATCCACCTCATTATTAACTAACCGAATAACTTCTTATTAAAGTCATATTGATTACACCAGTATACCACCAGACTTACTTGATTAGAGCGTTTACTGCATTGCGTTTTGAATTAGAAATTGTTGTGAAAGGCAGTTGCTTTTAATGACCTGAAAACCTGCCAATAGCAACACCTAGAAATATCGTGAAAATGTTGTACAACTTATCATTGCTTTCATTTGATTTCTCACAACATGGTTGCAATAGTTGTCTGACAAAAAGTAAGGCATCGCTGATTCTTCACTATAGCCTGTTTCTCATAGAAATAGTGAATACAGCACTTTCTATGCCCCAGAACAATATCAGCATAGCTTTTATTGCTGCATTGCATTCTTCTAGTTTTGGCGAAGAAAGGCGCTCTTAATTCGTGAGTGTGTTTTTTTGACTGAAAGTTCAGTTGACATAGTATATTTCTTTTTCATAGACGTTAAGCACTGCACCGTTTATTTCAATACATTTGATGTTTAATTGAAACGTCAGTTGGAAATTAAGAAATACACATTTTATACAAAATGTTCATTAAAAAATTCAATAGAAGCAGCTGTGGAAAATAAAACGTATGACTAATATGTTGGTTGCACTGTCAAATTCGAAGTCAGTAGGTTAGGTTTTGTGTTAGTTTCGAATTTCACAGCGCCGCCAACATATTATTCATACGTTTCAATTTCCACAGCAACCAGTTATGGAAGTTTTTAATGAACATGTGGTACAATCCTGTAACGTAATCTTATAAGACAACCATAATAGCCAAAGCAACAGAAGCTTGACACTTAAAACTCAACTTGTCGGATATTATTCGTTGATTTTGACTACTAATCACTAATCAAGTAATGTTAAGCACTGTCGGGAGTGACAACATGATGTTCCTCATCTTTACGTAGAAGATTGATCATATAGATTTTGTTATAAACTAAACTGGTTCTTGCAGTTTGCTTAAAAGAAAATAAAAAAATAGTAAAGATATTTGAGGAAGAACATTTTAATTGTTGTAATGAGGCTCCCAAAAAGTTCTTACTAAATACCAACTAACTATAAATATTGTAAATATTCTAATCTTTGCTGATATATTCCAAGACAGTTTCCTTATCTTCTACTTTAAATTTTTTATGCTATGGTTTTATATTACTTCCATCACTAGATTGTATTTTTCAAAATCAATCATAAGCTTAGAAACAAAGTATAACACGGCACCTTAAAACACCAGTTCCGTTATTGTCAAGAACTATTTGAAACAGTGCAAGAACTAGACCTGGGCACAACTTGGACTGTTTTTTTTTATTTACACAAAATGGTATTTCGGCATCACAGGCCACTAATACCTTGATACATTAATAGTATTTACAATCACAGTTTCATCTAAATTATTAAGTTATAATAGAGCTTACAGTTTGTTAAGTAGACTGGTATGTATAAGGTAGCTTACTATATTTTTCATGTTCCCGGGTTCGTTTGCGAGTGCAGGGTAGGTGGTATCTTATTTTTCTCCCTTTGTGCTGTGTACTCCCTGCAGTCGATTATAATATGTTGGACTGTTATCCGTATATTGCTAGTGGCACATGTTGGGGTTTCGTTTTTTTGCATTAGGTGGCTGTGTGTTAAGCGTGTGTGGCCTATTCTCAGTCTCGTTAATGTTACTTGGATTTTTCTGCTTTCTATTGTGTGCCATCTTACAGTTTCTTCTTTTATTTTTCTTAGGTGGTTGTTATTTGGAGGGGTGTTCTTCCACTTATTCTGCCACTGTTTCTTTATTTTAGCTTTGATTTCGCTCTTAACGTAATTTACTGGTATTTGTATTTGCTGTATATGTTCAGTAGTTGCCTCTTTTGCAGCTTTGTCCACTTCTTCATTGCTTCTTATCCCAACATGCGATGGTATCCAAACAATTTCTATTTGTTTTCCGGTTTCTAGGGCTTCGTTGATGTTTTCTTGAATGGATTGTATACTATGTTCCTTGGCATATATATCGAGCAAGCTTTGTACTACACTAATGCCCGTACTCATAATCCGTACTCCGTTCGATCTCCGACTTGAGAACGTCTCAAGTACACGAACCGATTCCATAGTTGTTACTTGGTTACCAAGCAATACTCCACCCGTGCTTGCCGGTATGCTTACTCAAGTTAGGTTACGACCAACCTTGAGAAGTGCTCAGATATATCATAACCCCACTTTTTTTTGACATTACGGCCTCTTTGATTTCCGCATTGTGAAAGTTAGTGAAAGTATAAAGAAATATAAATGATAAATGGATTATTGGGAGCAAGAACGTTTTGAATTGTTAGAGTTCCTTGGCATGGTAGAGGAAGAAGGCAGTGGTAATATATTAAGGATGCCTTAAAAGATATATCAGGAATAAGGAAAACTCCCTGGAGTTTTATTCAGATGACGTTTTTCGTGAAAGGAATAATTTTAGAAAACACTTTTTGTTTTAGAAAGGATTGAGTCGCTGGTATCTGATAATCTCAGGAAGGTAAACAATCGGGGACTGCCCTTCTTGCCAATAGCGCAACTGTTGATAACCTTACGGTTTTATGCTACCGGAAACTATCAAGTGGGTAATTTCCTTAACTTTATAATATGTAAGAATGAATAGCATTTAATATTATCCTACTAGTTTGTTGAAAAATATTTTTTCTTTGTATGCTGTATCTGGTCACTTACTAGGAGCTAGCCAACAATCGGTCAGAATTATAAAAAGAGTTTCTATAGCACTCGCCGAACAGCTTGGGGAGCTCATTCATTTCCCAGAAACCGAAAATGAATAAAGGAACAATAAGTATAGACTGAGCAATCTTCAGCCACTGGTGTTCTTCATTTGGGTCGTCGGCGTCGTTGCATCGGTCCTTTTGTCTTGAACGATTTTGTAGTGCGCCACTAAATTTGCCAGCAGCCACTTTTCTTTTTACGTGTAGGCTATAATTTTTACCATCTTCTCTGCAAAACAATTTCATTACGTCGAAAACACAATGTAAAATTTTTATTTTTGTTCCCTTTCACTTTTGTACTGTAATTTTGGGTCATGTATGATAATAATGACGCAGGCAGCAACGTAACAACATGAAAGTTACTAGATTTCAGCGATATTCATGATCTTCGCCGAGAATTGCCGAAGTCTTGTTTATGACATACAACCGAAGCGGAGCATTCGTGAATACTTGAGATCGACTCCATTGAGCATTGCTCAAGCACAAGTTTGAGATTCAACTATGAGTACGGGCATAAGAGAGTCGGTACATATGATAAATTTATGTTTTTCTGAACTATTTATAAATTCTGTAGCTTTCTTGATGTTGTAAGCTTCTGCCGTGAATATGCTACACGATGGTGGTAGTTGGTATTTATACTTGTCATTTCCTGTTACTACAGCTGCGCCGGTACGACCGTTGTGCCGAGATCCGTCGGTATATATGAAATTGTATTCTTTATATCTTTCTCTAATACTGTAGAAATATTTTTGTAGAGCTCTGGTGGTGTTTGGGATTTGGGGTATTTTGTGAGGGATAAAATAATTTTTGGGCGTCGGAGTAACCATGGAGGATGTGTGTGCATAGATATTTTTTGAGTGTTTGGCAGCGTGAATTGAATTTCGTTTAAGTATGTTTTTATAGTTCATTGTAAAGGTGTTGTATCTGGTATTTGTTGGTTATTTGTAAATATTATATGCTGGATTATTTGGGTTACTAGAGAGTTTGGTTATGTAGTTTATTGTTAATTGTTAGTAGGTAAGAGGGCCACTAGAGATGCCCCCCACTCCTTCTCCTGACGTCATCTCTTATCATCGTGGGAACTAGGTCATCTCTTATCATCGTGGGAACTGGGTCACGGTCGTCTCGTCGCCTGATAAGCGTGGGAACCGGGTCAAAAGGTAGGACAGGTACGCAGTACAGGTAGACAGGTAAAGATAGGTGTACAGGTATGCAGTTAAAAGTGCATTTAAAAGTGCATTTACGGGGTTGAAAGCGCATTTAAAAGTGCATTTACGGTGTTCAGGTGCATTTACGGGGTTGAAAGCGCATTTAAAAATGCATTTACCTTTTCCCTCCCCCTGTGTCGCCGCAGTGTTACATATAAGGTACATGTAACTAGAGAAAAAAATCCCTAGATTTAAATAAGTAAATTTAACTACGGTACGTTATCTCAATAATTATTAATAACGACGGACAACAAACACACTGTCCGATAAGATAATTATGTATGACAGTTATTTCTAAAGTTCATAGAACCCGTCTCGTACGTCATGGTTCATTTATATCATAATTAGGTCATCACGTTTTCATACAAATCACGACCTTCTGGTAAGATAACATAACTACTATATTACACATTATGTTATAATCAGTGCTTAAGCATATCTCCATATGACACTAGTTTACCTGTAAATAACTCTTGCTTACAATCCTGACCTAGCCTAACATTGCTATCTCCGACCCCAATACATTATCGCTTGATTTGTTACAAATAACGTATATTTAGTTGTATATTCGTTGCACATTATCCTTACTAATAGCTGCTAGTCTCATTGAACCTGTTGACCACGTAAGAGAGGCCTCAGAGGGGCTCATGGGCAAATTCGATGTGGTGATCAATATAGAGATGATTTGTTCGATGCAGTTTAGAATAAAACACATTTGTTTTACAAGCATTTTATTATAATTATGCAACGTGCGTTACAGTGTAACATCTTGTGCTACAATAATACAATATACAGGGTGTTATTACATACAATTGTTACATCATACACTACACACATATCAATCTAATTTGGGTTTTTTATATCCATAGGGCACGGAGTCGTAATCCTCTACCAACCTCCTTTTATTAAAGGTTATTTTAAACGTTTTGGACTCCTCCTTCGTTACAACTAAATGATCACTTGTTCTGCGTATGTTTTTGTCTGTTAATAATACTTTATTATCCTCATATAGGTACGAAAGTCGGGTCGCGCTGCTTTCAACTACCGCACTTTCAACTACTTTTCAAGGTTATAAGTCCGAAGATATCCGAGTCATCTCGTATATGTCCGAATGTTTGTAGGAGTGGATATTGTTGGACGAGTATGTATATAAATAAATTGTTTGTTTCTTACCAGAATGTTTTGATTTATTACTCGTTACCTACCTGCTCCACTCCTACAAACATTCGGACATATACGAGATGACTCGGATATCTTCGGACTTATAACCTTGAAAAGTAGTTGAAAGTGCGGTAGTTGAAAGCAACGCGACCCGACTTTCGTACCTATATGATATTGCATATGCGACAAATAAAGATCTAGAAGGTAGACATCGCGCCGATAAGACATTGGAAGAGGCAGCCTGGAATAGAGTAAAATCAACGGACGCTACTACCGGTGAGAAGATGGCAGCGTGGGCTGTGACAACTGCAATGAAGGCAAAACAAAAACTAGGTGGTGAAATGACGACGACGACGACAACGACGACCAGGAAGCCGATTCGACAACGTGCAAAAGAAAAAGGTATTGCAGGCAAAGGTTTCTTTAGAAAGTTAACAGAGCTAATTAATAGAAAGATTCCGAAAGGTGGTCTCGATAGCAAGAGTGTAATTCAAGGCGCACTAGTTGTTGCACGAAAACTCTTGAAAGATGTCGGTGGAAAAAGGAATGTCGCTATTCCTAGACAGATTCCCTTGCCGAAGGAAGGCGGTATTCTACCTCTCGTGCCATTATTTGCCGGTTTGTCGGCCTTAGGTGGTCTGGCCGGCGGTGTGTCGGGTATTGTGAAAGCAATTAATCAAGTTAGCGATACGAAGAAACGACTCGCCGAAAGTTCGCGACATAACAAAACTATGGAAGCCATTGCAATGGGCAAGAAAAATGGCGGAGCATTATTCATAAAACCCTATGGGAAAACAGGCAGCGCACTCTATTTGAGACCATATAGCAAAGGTGGGAAGATTACTACTACTATTACTCCACGGTACAACAACAATCCTAAGACGAATAAAAGTCGCAGCAAAGGAGCCCCGCTATTTTTAAAAACACATCAAAAAAACTAATAAAATTGCCTCGAAGAGCTTTGACGGATGTGGACTTGATAAAATACGCAAAGGATGTTAAAAACTTTAGAGGAGTGTTTATGCGCGATAATTTGCCAAAAGGTCATCCGTGGACAAACGAAAGTGCAATTCTAAATTTGGACAATGAAACGGGCAATGGAACCCATTGGGTGTGTTACAAGAAATACGGAAATCGAGTTCACTATTTCGACTCTTACGGTGATCTACCTCCACCTATGGAGTTACAAAGCTATCTTCGAGGTTGCGACATGTACTACAATTACGAAAACATTCAAGATTATAACACGAACGTTTGCGGCCATCTGTGCCTCAAGTTTCTGTATAAAAGGACCGTACATAAGCGAGCGCCATTCAAATATGTCTCAGACGTTCGTAGTATCGGGAAGAGGTAATATAATTACCACAGGTGCATTATTTCCGACGATTCGACTATCGTCCGAGTATAATTACACACTCGGCCTCGTGGGTCTGCACACCTGCAATTCAGTGCGAAACATTTTTCCTGGCAATAACAAATTCTATTACGATATCGACGACAAAGAAATCACTATACCGTCTGGATGTTATGAAGTCGATGAAATAAATGCCTATATACAAGAGGGAATTTCCAAGGATAACAGTGGCGGTGCTAGTTTGAAAAAGGAATTTGACGAGAGCCGTTTTAAACTCGTGCCGAATAATAGCACGCTAAAGTGCGAAGTGCAATCGATCTATAGAATCAATTTTCAAAAACCTGGAAATATAGGTTCTATGCTCGGTTTTAATCCGCAAATACTAGAAGCAGGCAAGAAACACGTGTCCGACAAGGACGTCGAAATCATTCGAGTATATACCATCTTTGTCGATTCAAACATTACGGCCGGATCTTATCGTAACAACATACCTTGTCATTCGATTTATGAATTTGGATTGAGTGTGGCGCCAGGATATCAACTGGAGTGTACACCCTCACATATTATCTATTTTCCGGTGATTGTGGATGAGATTAACAATATTACATTAAGATTAGTGGACCACGAAGGTCGATTGGTGGACATTAGCGAAGATACATTTACGGTAGTACGACTAGAACTTAAACGAGAAAAATGGGCCTAGATTTTATAACTAGAGGGGGTAGCAGCAGCAGCAGCAGTGAAGATGATGAACAGGATAAACCAAAGTGCAAGAGAAATAATGATTCAGTCGAATGCAATTCGTCTTCGATCACGCCAGCATTAGCTACAACACCACTTTGCAATTCGGATCTGAAATTTTTAACCCGATTAGGATTTACCATACTAAGTCCACAAGATAAGAATAAAAAGTGTAAACAATAGCGCAACAATGTCATCCAAACGTGGTTCTGATAGCAACGGAGATAGTGACGATGTTATTTTTAAACGTGTGCGATATAATACAGAGGGACATAAATTAAATATTTTCTCGAAACCGCGAGTTGATAATTTAATCATTAAGGAGGACTATTACTCTTATCAGCCGTTTACGTTAAATACAAACAATTCGGATATAATTAGAATACAGATTCAAAGTTCAGACATCCTGACCGCTACTTACAGAAGTTTCTTTACGATATCAGGAACCTTTGCCCCGAAAATCGCCGACTCGAAAGATTACACAATCACAAATAATGCAGGTCTATTCCTGTTTGAAGATATACAGCTGTTATTCAATGGTCAGATTATAGACAATGCAAAACAACCAGGCTATTTGTCTTATCTCAAAGGCCTCGTTTCCTATACGGCAGACGACGTGAGTGCACTTAGCGCTTCCGGATGGTCACATGATCATATCCAACAGACTATCGACAAAGATAAGAAAACTTTTGTCTATGCCATTCCGCTAAATCTATTTCTGGGATCGTGCGAGGACTACAAAAAAATTCTCGTGCGAATACCACAGGAAGTGGTGCTTATACGGAGCAAGAGTGACGTAAATTGCAGTAAAAGTGCAACTACAGCGGTCGATTTTAATATTACAAAAATTACATGGGAAGTACCTCATGTGACTCTGAGTGACGAAGCGAATTTGCATCTGCTGGAAAAATTACGAGTACAGCCCACTGTACTACTACCATATCGCCGATGGGAATTACATCAGCATTCAGCCCTTCCACAATCCAATTCGACAATTTGGCGCATAAAGAACACAAACCAAAGTGAAAAACCTAGATTTATAATATTGACATTCCAAGAAGCCGGTACCATGAATTCTCAGACTGGATATGCTACCGATCTCGCTCACCTGAAAATCACCAATATCAAGGTGTATTTGAACACCTCCGAATTTCCGCAGCAACGTATGAAACTGGATTTCGCCAACAAAAATTATTTGGCCGCTTACGAAGCTTATAGGAAATTCCGAGCACAATACTATGGCGACATCGCTTCCACGGACAAGTGTTTGCTAGATTATAACAAGTTTCTACAGAAGCCCATTTTCGTAATCGATTGTACACGACAATTGGAGTCTGTAAAAGAATCGCCTGTAGATGTAAAAATAGAAATTGAAGCTGCCGAAAATTTTCCAGTTGGCTCGTCAGCTTTTGCCATTCTGATTCACGATAACATCATTCAATACAATCCTTTCACGGAAATGGTGACAAAATATGTTAGAGATTAAATAAGGTTTTATTGTAAATATCTGGTCGATAGTAACCTACTAATCATATTTGTAAATTAGATGTGTAAGCAAATTATGTATGTTTCGATTGTAGTAATATTCATATGTAAATACAAGTGTGTGTAAACAAATGGAATTTTATTTAAAAGTGTGTGTATGCATGCAGAATGAATTAGTATAATGACATACGATAAGATAAATAGGATGGTAGTTGTTTGGAATGAAACACCCTATATTAAAAGGCATTTAGATAAGACAGGTGTAGACACCGTGTTTGATCGAAAATTTTAGAAAAACGGTGATAAAACAAATTTGTTTAACAGGGAGAGATATTAAAAACACCAAACCTTCCCACATGTATCACATTTAATGAAAGCAGAGCTAGGTTAATACAGCAGCGACATGTCTCGACTAAAAGGTCATCATCAGGCTAACTATATTATATTGTTTTAGCATGTAATTTGCGCCTTCACGACCGATTAGGTCTTTAATTTTCCATGTGACTTGACACATATGGTTTAACTTGTATTGCGATTTTAATTGATGTTATTATGAACTGCATAGGTCGTTGACTTGTTTTTATGTTATTAAGCTTACACCCCCCGAAATAGCCATATGTTTTGAAGTCTGCAAATAATGTCATCTTTGTTTTATACTTCCGGTTCCAATTTCTTTACTGTATCAATGACTACGATATTATATATGCCAATTTCGGGGGTGTAAGCTTAATAACATAAAAACAAGTCAACGACCTATGCAGTTCATAATAACATCAATTAAAATCGCAATACAAGTTAAACCATATGTGTCAAGTCACATGGAAAATTAAAGACCTAATCGGTCGTGAAGGCGCAAATTACATGCTAAAACAATATAATATAGTTAGCCTGATGATGACCTTTTAGTCGAGACATGTCGCTGCTGTATTAACCTAGCTCTGCTTTCATTAAATGTGATACATGTGGGAAGGTTTGGTGTTTTTAATATCTCTCCCTGTTAAACAAATTTGTTTTATCACCGTTTTTCTAAAATTTTCGATCAAACACGGTGTCTACACCTGTCTTATCTAAATGCCTTTTAATATAGGGTGTTTCATTCCAAACAACTACCATCCTATTTATCTTATCGTATGAGGTCAAAGTACAACTCATAACAGATAGCAGCGACTATTATGTTCAACAGACCTGGTACATCTAAATTAGCATTGTTTCTTATGGAAAGCTAGCACAAAACGGATGGTTTTTCCTGGTTATTGGAGGCCCCCGCAGGCAAGAGTTTAATTAGCGGTACGTGTAAGCCACATTAGGTGATAGCGCACGCTGTTGTCGTTTCATTAGTGGTTGGGAAGTGCTATCGTTATCAATGGAGAAGTTCATCATCAAGAGTGAGTCGACCCGGAAAATACGCCG
The DNA here is from genome assembly GCA_940337035.1 of Agriotes lineatus. NCBI lineage: Eukaryota > Metazoa > Arthropoda > Insecta > Coleoptera > Elateridae > Agriotes > Agriotes lineatus. Next base: position 61,022 of record CALNHX010001516.1, read on the forward strand.
CTTTAACCTTGAAGGTCGGCATATCGAGTTCAAACTAAAACCTGATAGTGAAACTTCGAATTTAATTGAAACTCTAAGAGACGGTATTAAAAATATCATCTCATATGCTACGAGAGATTTACAGTCAAACGATCAGGTGGGAATTACGTTTTGCGATGACTCATTTAAACGTGGACCGGGTTGGATGAATTTCAAAAAGGCATCGAGCATTACCTGGGAGGATGTATGGAATCTGATACTAAAAGTGTATCAATCGAATACGGATGGTTTCAGCACGGATACATTCTGTCTGGCTGTAACATCAGTACGCTTGCCTGTAGGTCGTGGTCGAGGCAGAAACTACATTTCGTTTGAAGAGGAGTGTTCGAAGCGTAGGGGGATAGTGCAAATAAAAAACAAGGACAACTTGTGCCTTCCTCGCGCTCTCGTAGTAGCCATTGCACATGGCAAAAAAGACCCGGAGTATAGGGAAGTGCGATGTGATACCGGCCAATTACAGACATATAAGGCCATGCAATTGATGAAGGATGCGGGCATTAGTATACCCGAATGTGGGGGTGGAATACCTGAATTGCAAGCGTTTCAAAACCATCTCGGGGCTGACTGCTGTGTAGTTGTATACAGCTATGGTAATAAGGGACGTGCAACGATTTTCAAAGGACCAGATGCGCCCCTTAAGCTAAATTTACTTTATCACGAAGGTCACTATAACGTGATAACCTCCCTGACTGCAGCATTTTGTTGTACCTACTACTGTGAGAGATGCCATACACCCTATAACGGTAAAGATCGTCATCGTTGTGGTGATTCATGCCCGTGCTGCAGGTATGAACCGCCCTGTGAAAAACAAGAAGTGGAGATCGATTGTGTCGAGTGCAATAGATCGTTTAGGGGTATCCCTTGTTATAATAAGCACAAATTAGAAACCTGCAAGTCTGTGCGAAAATGCCCCGAGTGTTTTAAAACCTATAACATAAAAGCTCGTAAGGGGAGACTCCACATATGTGGGGAGATTTTCTGTAAAGTGTGTAATGATTTCATGGCAACGGGACATTTCTGTTACATCAAGACTGACAGACGCTATCCAGACACTAAAAACACTCTGTACGTGTTCTATGACCTGGAATGTGAAGTGAAAAATAGTAGTGTCCATGAACCCAATCTGTGTGTGTTCGAACAGGTATGCAGTGAGTGTATAGAAGACAACGGTTCATTTAGATGCCAGGTGTGCGGCATTAGGCAGCAGATTTTAAAAGGGGCCAAGTGTCTAGAGGGTTTTGTGGTGTATCTTTTAGATATAAGAAAAAAATTTAAAAAGATTGTCGTGCTGGCCCATAACGGTCAGGCGTACGACCACCAGTTTATTCTAACCCATATTCTAAACTCAAAACTCAAACCAACGCTTATTATGCGAGGCACGAAAATCATACTTATGCAGCTGTGCAATATTAAATTTCTGGATTCTCTAAACTATTTCCCCATGGCATTGGCTAAATTACCCAAGGCTTTCGGACTCGGTGGAGATTATAAAAAGGGTTATTTTCCCCATCTATTTAATATAAAAGACAACGAATGTTACTTGGGGAAGCTACCAGATATAGAGTTCTACAGTCCGGATACAATGAAACCAGAGGATCGAGATCGATTTTTACAGTGGTACAGCGAGCACAAAAACAATACATTCGATATGCAAAAAGAACTAATCGAATATTGTGTTTCTGATGTGAAAATCTTGAAAGCGGCATGTTTAAAATTTAGGCAAATGTTTCTCGATCAGTGTGACGTGGAGCCTTTCCTGGAAGCTACAACTATAGCCTCTGCATGTAATTTAGTATATCGGCGTAAATTTCTTAAACCAAACACTATAGGAATTATCCCAAAGTCCGGCTATCGAATGGCTGATAACCAATCAAAAATCGCATTGCAGTGGTTATTGCGGGAAGAAAAGCAGCGGGGGATAATAATACAGAACGCATCACATGGCCGAGAGGCCAGCATAGGTGGTTTCAAGGTGGACGGATATTGTGATCATCAAATATTCGAATTTCACGGATGCTACTATCACGGCCATACATGTCTAAAACATAACCGCGACGAAGCGCTGTATGATGATCCATCGACTACTCTAAACACCCGGTATGAGGGTACTTTGGCAAAAACAGCAAGACTCAGAAGTATGGGGTATGAGGTGATAGAAATGTGGGAGTGTGAATTTCGAAGAGAGATGAAGCTAAACCCCGAGATTGAAGAGTACACATTTGCAACTCCTTTGAATCCGCGAGACGCTTTTTTCGGTGGTCGAACAGAGGCTCTGAAATTGTTGTATAGTATACGAGAGAATGAAAAAATTCATTATAAGGATTTCTGCAGTTTGTACCCATGGGTTTGCAAATACGGAAAGTTTCCAATCGGTCATCCTACTGTCTATGTGGGCAACGAAGATTGCAGTCAACTTGATTTACAGAGAACGGATGGTCTGATCAAGTGCAAGGTTTTACCACCACAAAGTCTCTATCATCCGGTACTGCCGGAAAAACTGAATAATAAGCTAATGTTCTCTCTTTGTCACGCGTGCGCGGCTGTTTCAAATACAGAAGAGTGTACACATAGCCAAGACGAAAGAGCTATAACCGGTACATGGGTACTGGATGAGTTAAGGGTAGCACTGGATCGTGGCTATCAGATTTTGGAAGTTTTTGAAATCTGGAAATACGACGTACAGATAGGCCTTTTTGCTGAATTTATAAACAAATTCTTAAAACTAAAGCAACAGGCTTCCGGTTGGCCTTCTGAATGTAAAACTCTCGAAGAAAAGGATGAGTATATTGAGCAGTATATGTCCCGCGAAAATATAAAACTAGAGTTCTCTAGTATTATCAATAACCCGGGGATGCGGTCGTGGGCAAAGCTGATTTTGAATTCCTTTTGGGGTAAGTTTGGCCAGAGGGAGAATCAACCCAAGACAGAAATAGTGACAGCACCGGACGCTCTGTACGCTCTCCTAGCCAACCCTTCTATTAACGTATGCCATATATTACCGATTAATGACGAGACACTAGTTGTTAATTGGGAACATAAAGAGGAGTCTTATGAATCACTGTCTACCGTGAACGTAGTTATAGCAGCCTTTACAACTGCACAGGCCCGGCTTAAACTCTATAGCGAGATGGAAAAACTTGGGGATAGGGTTTTATACGGGGACACAGACTCTATCCAGTACGTTGCCAAAGAAAATGAATACGAGCCTGCATCTGGTAACTTTCTAGGTGAACTCACAGACGAGTTGGAACTGTACGGTGTGGGCAGTTATATTACAGAGTTTGTTTCGGGGGGTCCTAAAACCTATGCCTACTCCGTTTACTCACCACTGAACCAAGAATATACCATCATATGTAAATTTAAGGGGATCACTTTAAGCCACAAAAATTTAAAGAGTGTCAACATGACTGTTCTGAAAAACATGATCCTGAATAGTGAGGATAATAAAGTATTATTAACAGACAAAAACATACGCAGAACAAGTGATCATTTAGTTGTAACGAAGGAGGAGTCCAAAACGTTTAAAATAACCTTTAATAAAAGGAGGTTGGTAGAGGATTACGACTCCGTGCCCTATGGATATAAAAAACCCAAATTAGATTGATATGTGTGTAGTGTATGATGTTTTAAAATTTGTTTGGTGGTTTTCCACATCCCTGGGTCTCCCGGGCCAATTTCTGCGATGTATTTTTTGTATGACTCTATTTTATATCCATCCAGTTCCTTTTTTATACGGTGCGTTAGATTGTTTAGTAGTCGTTTGATTTCGGGGTTTCGTGTTCGTTGCCAGTGCCTTCTTGCTTGGCTCTTCTCTTTAATCAAACTGATTATATAATTTGGAGGACGATTGTAGTCTATCGATGGGCGTCTCGTTGTGGTTGAGATTGATGAATTTACTGCTTCAGTTATTGAGTACGTAATGTTTGATACTGCGGCATCTAGATCCTCGACAGTGTTTTGGTTGTTTGGCTTCTCAAGATTTGCATCTAATTGCTCTTGAAAAATGTTCCAGTTTATTGGTCCCTTGATTAGTTTAAGGGGAGGTTGCTTTAATTGAGGTATGCTTATGAAGGACACTAAGACGGGTAGGTGGTCCGAGTTTAGTTCAGGTATCACTCTTTGATGTAGTTGTTTTGAGAAGTTTTTTTGTAATACAATGTCCAGAATGTCTGGTTGGTGATCAGCACGATACGGAAAATATGTATACTTGTCGGGAGTCATGATCTGGAAGGTGTATTTGGTAGAATGCTGCTCTAGCTTGATGCCTTCCGGATTGGTCGCTCGGCAGCCCCATAACGTATGCTTTGAATTTAAATCTCCTATGATTAATGTTTGTTCAGTCGTGTCGAACAACTGTTTTAGATCGTCTTCTACTAGTTTTTTATTTGGTTGTCTATAAACGCTTAGGATTTTGAGTTGGCTTTGATTACTGAGTTGAATTTTGACGCCAGTGGCTTCAAGGCTGATGTTGTGTAGATCAGCAAGCTTGGTATGTTCAAGCTTTCTTTTAACAATGATTGCAACACCCCCGGATGCAATCCTTGCGTTTCTATCTTTACGGTATGTATGATATCCAGGTATTTTGAATGTGTCGTTTTCGGTTAAGTGGGTTTCGGTGATGCAAGCTACGTCAATATTATATCTGGCTAGGAATGCTATGAAAAGTGAGCGTTGGCTGGTGATGCCATGACGAACTACCCACCCTTACATCTGGAATCGATACATTTAACACTGATGGTGAAAAATCCGAAGCGTTCGCCTCTCATCTAGAAAAGGTATTCACACCATCAAATATCTGCAACCCAACGCAGACACTTCATGTAACTAACCACATCGAGAGAAATCTTCCCATTCCCGAAAACATTGAACCAACATCACCTAGAGAAATAGCCCAAATCATAACCGCCTTACCTAAACGAAAAGCACCCGGATGTGATCTCATACCCAACATTGTACTTCAGCACTTAACCAAGAAATGCTTAGCATACCTAGCCACACTGTTCAATGGATGTCTTCGAAAAGGCTTCTTCCCCAGTAAATGGAAGCATGCACATATCCTCATGTTCGCCAAGCCAGGCAAAAACAAAAACGACATCAATAGCTACAGACCTATAAGTCTTTTAACTACTCTCTCCAAGGTCCTTGAAAGAATTATCTACACCCGATTATTGAAAGACATAGAAACACTACATACCCTGCCACCTTCTCAATTTGGTTTTAGGAGAGGACATTCAACATGTCACCAGCTTCAACGCGTCAGCGAAACCATCTCAACTGGCTTTGAAAACAAGAGTTACACCACAATGGTTCTTCTTGACGTAGCACAGGCCTTCGACAAGGTCTGGATCGAAGGCTTAAAGAAAAAGATCCTGGACCTCAACATACCAAGTTACCTGCAAATGATCATCTTCTCCTTCCTTGAACATCGAACATTTGCAGTTAAAGTAAATTCTTATACATCTCAAGTTAAAGAAATTCACGCAGGTGTTCCACAAGGAAGCATTTTGGGGCCAATTCTCTTCAATATCTATACTTCTGACATACCAATGGTAACAGCATCCTTAGCCATATTTGCAGACGATACTGCAATAATTACACAGAGATCTAACTTGGATGAAGCAGTTCATGAATTACAATGTGCCGTTAACACTATTATTAAATGGTACAACAACTGGAATATCCGAATTAACCCCGAAAAATGCCAAGGCAAGATATTCGCTTTGAGACGAATTGTCGACCCACCGAACATCGAAATAAGTGGAGTTATTATACCATGGAACCCAAAAGACAGTGCCGTCAAATATCTTGGAGTTCATTTAGATACTCGTCTTAGATGGAGTTACCATATAAACCAAAAGCTCTCGCAAGGTAACAATAGACTTAGGCAGCTGTACCCATTAATAAACCGGAAGTCGTCACTGAAACCTGAATGTACTATACTATTATACAAGACCCTACTACGACCATTAATACTCTATGCTAGTCCGGTTTGGCTCAACACATCCAAAACCAATATACAGAAGTTGCAGCGATTTCAAAATAAGATCCTTAGAATTGCCGTAAACGCTCCTTGGTACATCCGAAACAATCAACTCCACTTCGAATTAGGTGTTTCGCCAATTCAAGACTTTATGCTAAAATGTGCTAAAAAGTTTTTTACAAATGCAAGTGCGTGCGACGGTGCAGTGTTTTTCAATCTCTGCCAAAAAAACATATATACTAGACTAAAGCGAAAAATGCCGCAAGATCTTATAACGTATAACGATAGTGACTAAGCTAATCCTTAACAATAATAACATTTATAAATTCTCTTGAACAGTCTGAGACATTAGAATAGTCTTGTCATTGTACTTGTCATTTACTGTCTAGATCATAAATGTCATGTATAACACTTATATGTTGATCTGACAATACACGATTCTTAAAAAAAAAAAAAAAAGTGTATGATGTAACAATTGTATGTAATAACACCCTGTATATTGTATTATTGTAGCACAAGATGTTGCACTGTAACGCACGTTGCATAATTATAATAAAATGCTTGTAAAACAAATGTGTTTTATTCTAAACCGCATCGAACAAATCATCTCTATATTGATCACCACATCGAATTTGCCCATGAGCCCCTCTGAGGCCTCTCTTACGTGGTCAACAGGTTCAATGAGACTAGCAGCTATTAGTAAGGATAATGTGCAACGAATATACAACTAAATATACGTTATTTGTAACAAATCAAGCGATAATGTATTGGGGTCGGAGATAGCAATGTTAGGCTAGGTCAGGATTGTAAGCAAGAGTTATTTACAGGTAAACTAGTGTCATATGGAGATATGCTTAAGCACTGATTATAACATAATGTGTAATATAGTAGTTATGTTATCTTACCAGAAGGTCGTGATTTGTATGAAACGTGATGACCTAATTATGATATAGATGAACCATGACGTACGAGACGGGTTCTATGAACTTTAGAAATAACTGTCATACATAATTATCTTATCGGACAGTGTGTTTGTTGTCCGTCGTTATTAATAATTATTGAGATAACGTACCGTAGTTAAATTTACTTATTTAAATCTAGGGATTTTTTCTCTAGTTACATGTACCTTATATGTAACACTGCGGCGACACGGGGGGGGAGGGAAAAGGTAAATGCACTTTTAAATGCGCTTTCAACCCCGTAAATGCACCTGAACACCGTAAATGCACTTTTAAATGCGCTTTCAACCCCGTAAATGCACTTTTAAATGCACTTTTAACTGCATACCTGTACACCTATCTTTACCTGTCTACCTGTACTGCGTACCTGTCCTACCTTTTGACCCGGTTCCCACGCTTATCAGGCGACGAGACGACCGTGACCCAGTTCCCACGATGATAAGAGATGACCTAGTTCCCACGATGATAAGAGATGACGCCAGGAGAAGGAGTGGGGGGCATCTCTAGTGGCCTCTTACCTACTATTGTTTTCTTCGGTCGTCTATAGATAGTTCTCCCGCTTCTACTAAAATACTGTCAACAGGGCTTGTTCGGTATGCACCGGTAGCTATTCTTAGGGCAGTGTTGTGTATGGAATTTAGTAATTTTAGTTTCGAAGGTTTTGCCGTTGAATATGCCATGCACGCATAGTCAAGTTTTGACCTGATGAGGGCTCTGTACACGTTGATTATGTTATCTCTATGTGCTCCCCAGTTCAGATGCCCCAACGTCTTAATGATGTTTAGTTTTAATGAACATTCTTTCTTGAGATTTAGTAGGTGCGGAACCCAAGTCATTTTGGTATCTAATGTTACTCCTAAAGATTTTATTGAGGTAGAGAATGTAATTTGACTGTTGTTTATTTTTAGTATTGGATGTTCGTGATGCCTTCTAAGTCTGCAGAAGTGTATGGCTTGTGTTTTTGTTTCTAAAAACCGCAACCCTGTGGTGGCTGACCATTCTTCTAAGTTTTTAATTGAATTTTGTAGTTTTTCTTTTATCGTGTTTATGTTTTTTCCTTTGTAGTAAATCACTAAATCATCTGCGAATAGTGATAGTTTAGTGTTGTTAGAAACAGTTTCTTTTAGTTTGTTCATTGCAATTAAGAAAAGCGTTACACTTAGTATTTCACCTTGCGGTACTCCGTTATATTGTTTCTTTTCATGTGATAGACAGCCATTTATTTTTACTTTAAACTTCCTATTTTCGAGAAAATTGTTGATGTATCTTATGATGTTTTCGTTTAGTTTGTATTCTGTTAGCGTTTTGAGGATATAGTGTTTCCATGCTGAGTCATAGGCTTTGTGGATGTCGAAAAATATTGCAATTAAGTGTTGTTTATTTTTGAACAATTTTTGTACTTCTGTTTGTAGTGCAATAATCTGGTCTATAGTGGATTTTCCTTCCCTAAACCCACACTGTTCATTTATTATAATATTATTGGTTTCTAGCGTCCAGCATAGCCTATGGTTGACCATCTTTTGTAGTATTTTGCTCATACAGTTTGCGAGAGCTATTGGCCTGTAGTTAGATGGATTTGTTTTGTCCTTATGTGGTTTAAGTACTGGGATTACAGTTACTTCTCTCCATTTATCTGGGTATACATTTTTTATCCATTATGATATTATAGATTCTTAGTAGATGCTGTAGTAAAGTTTTGGATAAATTTGTTATCATTTCGTATGGGATTCCGTCAGGTCCAGGGCAACTCTTATTCTTCATGTTTCTTAAAGCATGTTCTAGTTCGTCGAGAGTAAATGGCTTATTTATTGGTAGGTGTGTTGAACTTTCTGTCTCTATGCTTTCTTATTCTGTTTCCATTTTTTTTTGTAGAAATTCCTTGGTATAACATAAGCCACTGGAGTTTTCTCTATGCGTTCTTATTCTGTTTCCATTTTTTTTTTGTAGAAATTCCTTGGTATAACATAAGCCACTGGAGTTTTCTTCAAACTTATTGGCCAGTGTATCTGCTATTTCTTGGGTGTTTGTGAAAATTTTATTTTCTGAGTTTAGCATTGTTATTTGTTGTAGTGGCTTTTCTCCTTTGATTGCTCTTATCTTGGTCCAAACTGTATGGCTGTATTGGCTGTAATTGTGGAAACAAATTTTTCCCAGGATTCCTTTTTGCTTTGTACAATTGCTCTTCTTAATATAGCTTGCGTTCGTTTCGAGTTTATTAGGTTTTCTTGGTTTCTGTTTCTTCTGTAGCTGTACAGTGCCCCTTTGTTTTCTTTAATAGCTTCCTCGCATTTGCTGCTCCACCAGGGTACTACCTTCTTAATTTTCAGAATCTTTTTTCTTCCAAAGGTTTCATTTGCTGCTTTTGTGATGCACTGTGTGAATTGGTTCACTATATAGTTTGTCAGTATTTTCGGTGAAATTGCTGCTTTTTATAATTGCCCGTTTGGAGTACATTTCCCAGCCTGTGTCCTTTAATTTCCATTTGGCGTAAATAGGGTGGGGTAAGGTGATATCTTCTACGTTAACTTGAGCATGTATTTTTATGGGAAAATGATCGCTATTGTATAGGCATTGTAACACTTGCCATGTGAATTGGTGTCCGATTTGGGGTTCACATATTGTTATGTCTATACAGGAGACATTTCCTGTTCGGCTACAAAAGTGGGTACTTGATCCATCGTTTAATAGTATTAGGTCAATTTAATTTATTGCGTTTTCAATCATTTTTCTTCTTTTGTCTGTAGTATTTGATCCCCATACGTGGTTGTGCCCATTAATATCTCCTGCTATTATGTACGGTCGTGGTAGTTGGTTCAGTAATCCTTTTATTTCGCTTTCTTCAATATTGACATTTGGGGGTAAATATATAGAACAAATGGTTATCTTCATAGGTGGAAGTAATTGAATTGCAACGGCTTCTATTGTTGTATTGATGGCTATTTGGTTTGCGCAATTTTCGTTATTACATAAAATTGCTACTCCGCCACTGGCGTTAGTTTTATTAATTCGATCTTTTCTGAATGCCGTAAAATTTCTTAAATTAACGTTTTGTGTAGTCTTTAAACGTGTTTCTTGGATGCAGATAACTTTTGGATGTGTTTTGATATGAGTTTTTTTATCTCGCCAAGGTGTGGAAAGTAGCCGTTGCAGTTCCATTGTAAGATCATTCTACGAGCGATTCTCTACTGGACGTTAGAAGTAGCGATTCTTGACTAGAGAAAACTGCTGTACCCAGTTCAGTTTGAAGTTGTTTTTTAATTTTGTTGCTTACTTTGGAGAATTTAGTTTTTATTGCTCTTGTGTTCAGTTTCGGGTATAACTCATACATCATTTCTATTAAGGCGTGGGTGTTTGGTGTGTACTCTCTAGCAACTGATAGTGGGTCGGGATTTCCGTATGTATTTTCAATGAAATCTTTGAAATCCTCAAATTTTAAAATGTATTTTTTCTTGTTTATTTCCATTTCTTCTCGAATAGGCTCCAGTCGTTTCTCGAGCGTTTCTTTTCCGTTGTGTGTTGTCGTTTTAATTTTTTTAATTATAGGTTTAGTTGTTATTTGATTATTGCTTGTTGTTGCCTCGGTTGTGTTTTTTTGTTTCTGTTTTGTTTTCGTCATTAGATGTCGTATTTTCTGTTTCTGATGTGAAGTGTGATGCCGTTCTTTTTGTTGGAGTATTTAGTAGGACCATCTGTGTCGTCGTCGTGTTTTCACATTGATTGCTGTTGTGTCCTAGTTTTTTGCATATAAAGCATGTAATGCTATCTTCATTTATAAATATTCTGTAGTCAACACCTTCATAAGGAATTAGTAGGCTTTCTGGGGCGGTTTCCTTTTCGTTAGGTGAAACGTACACTTGTCTCCTGCAACTTGCATGCCAACTCTAAGAAAAGTTATTGGAGATACTAGTTGCAGTCCAATATGTTTTAGGCGGTCTTCTATAATGAAATGCGGTATCGAAGGACACACATTTGACAGTATCAGTCTTTTTGCTGGTGTGATCAAACGGCGTATGCTAATTTCATTGTTATCTATCTGTGTCGTTTTGTGATTTTTTATTACGTGGTCGACTATCTCTTTGTTTTGAAGGTATATACATATGCGGTTGTTAGATATCCTTGAGGCGAATAAACCGTTTTTGGGGCCTACTATGTTACCTATGTTAACAATATAATCTTTTATTTTTAATCCCTCTATCGAATTCATCAGTATTGCTTGTTCTTTGCCTCAACAACAACAACGGAGGAGGAGGAAAAGAGAGAGATCTCTCTTTTCCTCCTCCTCCGTTGTTGTTGTTGAGGATTTGTTAAATGGTGCTTGCATGTTTGACATTGGTTGTTGCATTTTTAGAATGTAGGGAGCCGCTGTAGTCAGCGGTACCTTTTGTATAATTATTCTGTAGTTTTTGAGAAGTTTTGTATTTTACGGTAGGGTAGAGGTTAATTGGATTAGGAAATTTGGGGAATATTTATAATTTGTTAGGATTAAGCTCTACCTTGCTTATCTTCCGGTCGCCTCCCAGTGGTTGCTCCCGTCGTCCGTGTCACTAGATTTGTTGATTTACTGCACAGCATTGAGCACACACGTGTTGACGGTACCAAAACTGAATTTCGAAACAACATCTAGAAACACTAAAGAAATAAAAGGAAATAGAATTATATCCTCAACAAGCTACATGCGTTATAACTTGGGGCTACTCGCAAACATGTAAGCATACATGATATTCATCAAATATAACATTGAAACAGTGGTCTTGAAAAAATCGAAAATGTCAAAATTATGTCTAACAAAAACGCAATGGCAAAATTGCATGAAGCATTTAAGTCCGGCCTTGTTTGATTTCAAGTGCGAGCTACGCATATATTATTCGCTGGCGGAATACATTCCTTTGCGCTTGCAAAGGCTTCTCGCATTTAAACGTAACTTTATCACGTTCACCCAAAAATACTTTACCTCGAACTGGCTGCTGTATATATAATCTTGAATTCACCACGTCTTATAGTGCGTCATTGTTGTGGACAGTACAACGCAAGATACTGGAAACCCCCCATTGCAAACTTGGGCGCCGTTCGTCTGATTGACGTTACAACTTGTGACAAAGGCACCTTTCGTTGCGTCGTAAATTAGCGTCATCAAAGGGACGCTTAAATGGGCCTTGGAATATAGCACAAAACTGTGTACTCACTGGTACACCTGCAAAATGCGTTAGCGTAATTATAAACATTGGCTCGCTGCACTTTCCACCTGCGTATAGCAAACGATTTATTGCAGGCCCTGTTAGGCTGACTTTATTTAACTTAGGTTGCCTTGGACCAATTCGAGTACTATCAGCCGCAAACACGTGCAGCTCTCAGCAGAGACTGCGTGCTTCTGCCGTCTTCTTTGTTATATCTGCATGGGTTAAAACTTTCTTCGCCCCGCAGGCAAGCTATCGCAGCACACACGTAAATAAAATACACAATACATTTCCAGCGTAGGACCGGCTCTGCAAACATTTACAATTCCAGAATACAATATGCTCAAGAAGCAGTAAAATTTTGTTTGTTTGTAATGGACTAGTTCTATACATGCTGAGTACCAGGTACCTTAGACAGTGACTGCTTTTGTCATATGGTCGAAGTCCTACTTAAAATTTTTCCAAGACTAAGAAGTTCCAACCCTAGCAACGGATCTTTCACATGCTACATATCGTAGTAACATGGGACCCACTGTTTTACACCACTTCCCAATGATGGCATTCTGTATAGGCTTTCATCCACATTTTTTATTTTTGAAAACCTCACGAAGACCGGAAATCGAACTCGCGACCCTTGGATCAGTAGAAGATGCTTACCACTGAGCTACCAGCCTCGGCAGTGAAACATTGATAATCCTGTTCGTGCAAAAAAGTAATTTCCACTTGGTCGACTATGGATACAGTTATTCCAACGTCAAAAGCAAAGATGACTTTTTTTTAATTTGTTCGAACAGAATGTCAACAAAGTGTTCAATCGTTTAAAATGTTGAATTTTGTACTTTTCTTGGTTGCAGAAAAAATAGTATGCTTTATTCGGATTTAAATTTCAATCCTAATAAAAAACAATGTGCTATTAGTGTATTTGCAAAAATACCTATATGCATATTCGCCTTAACTTTCCTTCACACCTTACTTTACAGCAGTAATTAGCTGCAACAACGCTCCGTGTGCAGCCATTTCCCAACCATTAAAGAGGGCGCATTACTCAACAATAGATACCCACGTCTTCCAAATATGAATACTCTATGTTAAGACATTCATTATTTCTGCGTGCGCACTTCTCGCGGCTGCCCTTTTAATTTCAATTATCGCGCAAATATTTGAATTTCTAACTGGTAAATCTCCCTCTCTTGTACTCCTTGTCTCTCTCTTGCATTCACAGAATGGATCTTTAATTTAAAAAAATCTCTGGACGACCTGGATTTGAACGCTCTACGTTCGTGTTCACAAAATTAGCCGCAACCGTTAATGTCTCGACACCACGGCGGCGCTGCAAATTTTAATGTGGCTAACGGAAACCCATTTCACTGTTCTGACGTCATACTGCCAGACTTTAAAACTAAATATTTTTTTAAAAATATAAATTATGAGAATGGAATTGTGTAGCCTATTGTGTTTAAAGGTTAATACAATTTTTTAAAATTGGCTTTGTAACTGGGTTTTATGAAAATAATTCTTTTATTATAATTTGAGTGACGCGCATGAATGGATTATCGAGATTTCCATTGTCCCTACCTACTATATATCTGGAAATTTTCTCTTAACCGTCGAAAATTTGAAAGCTATATGTATATCGGTGCACCTAATATGTTTAGTTCTTGGTCAATTAATTTAATCGTTTGTTGAAAATACGCGTATTCCTCTGCATTACGAATTTTCGGTTGTATAACGAGGTTTGCAATTTAAGACAGGCTGAGACCTGTTACTGTGGCAGGAAAGCTACTTCACTACCCTATTAAAAGGTTACTAGTAATTTTAAAAACTGTTTTCATAAGTAGTTTTGCTAGAAATAATTACTTTATTTTTATAATTTGTCCCATCAAGTCGTGTGCTATCTCACCCAATCCTCATTGGTTTTTATAGCTTTCTCATTTTCACTCGTAGTCCCGAACTTGAAAACAGCGAATGAAATTTGTAAACGCCATCTAAAGCAAGCCGTTTCCTTAAAACAGTAAACATATGATTTTTGTCGCTTTTAAAATAAATAGACATTACTTTATTCAAAGTTCATTATAATATCAAATTTTAAACTTTGAAATGGAACGGCATTTAAAGTTTAAAATCGCCGGTATTACAAACCGTCAGTGAAAGTTTGCCCTCCGGCTTCTGTGGTGCAATTCGTCATAGAGAACGCAGGTATAGACAAGATTCAACCCCATAGGTATATCTTACAAATTTTGTATGACGTAAGGCTTCTCTAGTTTTAAAAAGCGGCGGATAATAATTCATGGAACTATTACGCAACAAACTTAGATAAAAATTCGTGGTCGGTATTCATATTTGTTGTAAGGGGCAACTGTCGGGATCCACAAGTTGAACGTATCGTTATAATTTCTTCTATTTCGTACTACCAAATTTCATAAAAGTATAAAAACTGCATCTTGTTTTCCAACAAATCGGTGCAGGTTTGATGGCACGACGGTCTTTTTAATTTGTAACACCGAGATTGACATGTTTGGTTTTTATTTTATAAGTAAGCGTCTGAAATTGTGTCATTATATCAAAACTGTATTTTAGTTTTAAAAATTCCAGTATAAATGCAAACGGACGAAAATAAAAACGCAAACACTTTGTAATAAAGAAATATATTGTTATTAAAATAAATGTGTTCACAATACTCGACTCTTGGTTCTAAAAAACTACATTAACCACATGTGAATAATTATTTTAAATCGTGAAATTTTTGGTATTGATTACGTCACGACGAAGTCTTCCGCCTCACTCATCGCAACCGTTCTCTCTTGCTCGCATTTATTTAATTTAAAAAAAAGTTTTTTGCGCCGGTCCCAAGTCGGGTTTGAACTCTAGTTTTATTATATAAATTTATTATTGGTATAATACATTCATCAATATTGGCAAACAAAACTAAAATCTATATAGAGCTATGATCAAGTGGGAACTACGCAATGTTGAAAAGAATAACCATTGTATGTAATTATATCATATATATTCAATACTGGAAGCCAATATATTATAATAAATTGTTAACTAAATATTGGCAATTCGTGTAAATACAATTGTGGGTATGAATTAATCTATGCAAAAAGAGAAAATCAAATAAAGGTACAGAACTGTAAAGATTCAAAGTAAACATATATTATAATAAAAATTATTCGTAACACTTATTTTCAATACGTATTTTTAAGAACTAATATAAGTTACACTAATCACGTCTTCTTAAACCAATTATCTAAAACAGAAATAAAACAGTAATCAATCACCCTAAAAAAAGATCAGTCATTTGCGATTGCGTTTATTGGTGAAATGTTGGTTAATTTAATTTTCGTCGGAAATCTGAAAAACATGCTATTAAATAGGTACATTAAGACATATCACAACAAGCATATACCTGATGGGTTGTCTGAGTTATGCCAAACTTTCTGCCTCCATCTCTATTAGCAGCTGTTCCTAGGAAAAAACCGATATATTTTAAAATATCAACTTCTGTACCATGTTCGGACCTTATGCGCACTGCCTCTAAGATAAATACAGAATTATTAAATAACATATGTAAAATATAACTTATTTAATACCAACTAATCACAGATTGATAGATACTCATTAAAGAAAAACATTGCTTCTTGCCACCTTTTCTTTATTGTTTTAATCTATCCTCTTTTCAATCTCGAAATATACCAATGCTATAAATATACTTCCGGAATAAGTAGTGAAATATGTAACTATAAACAAAAAAGTTTAGTTACAAAATTAGTACAGACATTTATAGTTTACAACACACAGCATTAAAAGGCAGCTAATCAGTTTTCAATAATATAGTGTAACATCAACATATGAGCAAATGAAAACGAAATCAAGTTTGGCTTTGAAAAAATTAGGTCATGTGGTGTATTACTTCTGATGTTTTTAATTTAAATATGACAGGTAAATGAGGTTAAAGATTATACATACATGACAGTTATTATAATAGTCCATATCCAACATAATGTGAATTAACACTCGACATATGTTTTAATTTTCAAAGCCAAGCTTGATTTCATTTTCGTTTGCTCAATTGTTAGTTATACTCGCGTATAGACAACAAAAAAAATACTCTATGAATACATTTTGTAAGTTAGAATATGATTACCGTCCTTAAATCGAACATTTAGCTTTACTTAATCATAAAAAGTTGCTTTACTTACTTTTACGTTTGCATGCTGTATCGACAGTCAACAACGAATGTACCTACAGTAATTACAATGGCACTGACACAGGCAGGAATAAAGATTAATAAATATGAAATTATGACACAACGAAACAACGAGGCAATAGGTGATACGATTTTGTTGATAGTTTTGAGGCTGATGATGGTCTACAATGGCAGGCTGTTATTTTAGTGAGTGCATTCCTAAGTCTAAATCCTAACGGTTGCATTTTTCCCTTTCTCCTGTTCTGTGCGGACATCTGATTGTTCGGTTAAGTTTTTGAATATTTGCCATCTTCTATTGAAAGCGTGCACTTAACAAAGACAAGGAATATGCCATCGAGTGACGATTCGCACTTCGTATTTGATCGGGTGTCCTGTTCGGTGCCATGTATACCGGAGTGATAAATTATTACACAAAGCGCCCGTTCGTAGATCAGCGGTTAGAACGTTGTTTTAGCAATGAAATGTCCACAGGTTGGAATTGGACCGTCTGCGAAATTTTTTTCCGTTGCAAATTAACGTAATTCACGTTGTCAGGTGTTTCAGTATTATGGAAACAATAAAAATATTTACTTATTTTGTATATAATTTTGAACACTTGCTTTCTATATTAAAGACGTTAAAAACCTTCTGTAATTTTTTAATTTACAATTCAATTTTAAAAATGTAAAAACCATTTTAATTGGACTAAGCATTCCTATGTGATGGGAATAAGAGCTAGTAGTAAATAATGATATGTTAATATTGTAAAACAGTATTGTATCATGAACATATTTATATAGCATATCTACATTGTCATCCTAATTGAAATAATATTTGTATTTATATAGATTCCAAGGTTGCATTCAATATTGCAGTGTTATATTGTAGCGATATATTGCTTATATTGAAAATCTAAATTGGCAAAATATATCAATAACTATATTGTGCTTATATAGATTACATTTAAATATGCAATAATTGTAAAACTATCATTGGGTAATCATAGATACAATATAGCGCTGCAATCTATTGGTAAATAATTAAAAAACAATATATACACTATATCGGTAGATTATTGACAATATTGAACAATCATTTAATATTGGGCCAAGTATTTGCCAACCGATTACCAATACAGTGTTCTTGGGTTATTACGAAAATTAACTCAAAATCGAACAAAAATCACGCAATTACACATCATCTCACATAAATGTTTACAAAAATCGGCATCATGTCACATAAATTATACACAAAATGACATTTTAATTCAACACACGATGAAAATTTAATAAAAATCACGCAATTACACATCATCTCACATAAATTTTTACAAAAATCGACATCATGTCACATAAATTATACAAAAACTGACATCATGTCACTTGAAATTATACAAAAATAGTAATTTATTATGCAAGACGATAAAGTTAAATTTTATCCACGAGTGAATCGTTTAACGTCAAGACGAAGTCGAGACGTTAATGATTCAAGAGTGGATAGAAATAACTTTATCGTCGTGTATAATACAATATTTTTTTCTATAGCAAGAACTTTAACAATTTCAAAAGCAAATAATGACAGTCAATCACATTTCAAAATGTCAGTAGCTAGATTTGGGTTGCTACGATAATACGAAACTGTCATATTTAATTTAAACAAAAGTTAGAAAATTAAATTACTTTATCTATCCTTGATGTTAAAGTGCTACTTTATCTACCCGTGCTGTTAAAGTAAAACTTGACCTTTTGTTTTGAGTTGATAAAAGCACACTTTAAGATGTGCTATAGAAAAAACGACATTTTTATTCAACACACCATGAAAATTGAACAAAAATCACGCAATTACACATCATCTCACATAAATTTTTACAAAAATCGGCATCATGTCACATAAATTATACAAAAAATTACATTTTAATTCAACACACGATGAAAATTTAATAAATATCACGCAATTACACATCATCTCACATAAATTTTTACAAAAATCGTCATCTTGTTACATAAATTATACAAATTGAATAAAAACACGCAATTTCATTGAAAAATCTTCTGCCACAAGCATTTCGATTAACAAAATTTCTGTTACGTAGGCTTATTGTTCATTTTTATTACGAAAATTTACTCAAAATTGAACAAAAATCACGCAATTACACATCATCTCACATAAATTTTTACAAAAACGTCATTATGTCACTTGAAATTATACAAAAAACGACATTTTTATTCAACACACGATGAAAATTTAATAAAAAATATGCAATTACACATCATCTCACTTAAAAAATTATCACAATTCGTTTTAGAAAACGATTTATAATAACGAAAATGATGTAAAAACAGTTTTAGAGTTATTTCTAAGCATAATTTTGCAAATGTTTTACCCCTTGTATCGCTCAAAATTAAAAGAAATCACAATTTTTTAAATTATATCACTCCAATATGAAATCGTAGATTGATTTTTTGAAATTTTACTTTGTAACTGTAAAATAACTTCAAATACTAATATTTTAGCTTTAGATTTTGTAATTATTGCAGATTCGTGAAAAAACAAAAGCAGAGTAGAAATAAAAAACACAAACACTTTGTAATAAACAAATATATTGTTCTTATTTCGTATAATACTTAATAATATAAAAATAAATGTACAGCTGAATGTCTTATTTTCTAAAAATCCGCTAGCAATTTACAAAACTGTAGTTTAAGGTGTACAACATTTCAAATTAAAAAAAAAATCTGCAAGTAATAAAATCAGAATTCGTTTACATGGGATCGTGGAACAAATTTCATTGTAGCATTTTAAAGTTTAAGGCGCTCACAAGCCAGAATTCCATTCGTATTTGATATTAAGGACCTCTGCCTTAGAGGTGTTTTTCTAACGGCCCTTTTTTGGAAGTGCTTCCTGATCGACGTTTTTCTGACTGCACCTTTTTAATGTGGACTTGGATGAGTAGCTGGTGTTTTTAAATTATATTCTAAATTGGACTCGCAGTTGTCAGTTTCCATTTCGGTTTTTCCTGTAGTACCAGTCGGGGTTGGCTTCTTTTGCTGTTTAGGTTTAGCTAGCAGCACATGAGCAACGTTAAGGCCTTTGATGTAATCAGCAAACTGTAGGCGTCCGGATGGATGAGAGTGTCGTGAACTAAATCGACTATGTTAGACGCCAGTAAAATTTCACCCTTTATAGTAACGGTATCCTTGTGATCCCAGCTCACATCGTTTGAGGCACTCAAAATGCGTAGGAAAACTTCAGCTTTTTTCTTAAAAGTTTTGGGAAGTGTAGATAAAATAATGGAATTTGATAGGCTGTTACTGCTTGTTCAATAGGTATTTTGATTGGCTGCCGTTCCTGGTTTGTGAAATAGAGGTATCTTTGTAACACTTGGTTGTACTGCCCCCATTTATCGTGATCAGTTAATTTGGACTTTAAAACTTTTTGCATTTCGTCATTAATTTCAATGAAATTAAGTGTTTTTATTCAATTTTATGTTAATTTGTGTAATTTCAAGTGATATGATGTCAGTTTTTGTATAATTTATGTAACATGATGTCGAGTTTTGTAAAAATGTATGTGAGATGATGTGTAATTGCGTTTTTTTAATTAAATTTTCCTCGTGTGTTGAATTAAAATGTCGTTTTTTGTATAATTTATGTGACATGATGCCGATTTTTGTAAAAATTTATGTGAGATGTGTGTAATTGCGTGATTTTTGTTCAATTTTCATGGTGTGTTGAATAAAAATGTCGTTTTTTCTATAGCACATCTTAAAGTGTGCTTTTATCAACTCAAAACAAAAGGTCAAGTTTTACTTTAACAGCAAGGGTAGATAAAGTAGCACTTTAACATCAAGGATAGATAAAGTAATTTAATTTTCTAACTTTTGTTTAAATTAAATATGACAGTTTCGTATTATCGTAGCAACCCAAATCTAGCTACTGACATTTTGAAATGTGATTGACTGTCATTATTTGCTTTTGAAATTGTTAAAGTTCTTGCTATAGAAAAAAATATTGTATTATACACGACGATAAAGTTATTTCTATCCACTCTTGAATAAAAATGAACAATAAGCCTACGTAACAGAAATTTTGTTAATCGAAATGCTTGTGGCAGAAGATTTTTCAATGAAATTGCGTGTTTTTATTCAATTTGTATAATTTATGTAACAAGATGACGATTTTTGTAAAAATTTATGTGAGATGATGTGTAATTGCGTGATATTTATTAAATTTTCATCGTGTGTTGAATTAAAATGTAATTTTTTGTATAATTTATGTGACATGATGCCGATTTTTGTAAAAATTTATGTGAGATGATGTGTAATTGCGTGATTTTTGTTCAATTTTCATGGTGTGTTGAATAAAAATGTCGTTTTTTCTATAGCACATCTTAAAGTGTGCTTTTATCAACTCAAAACAAAAGGTCAAGTTTTACTTTAACAGCAAGGGTAGATAAAGTAGCACTTTAACATCAAGGATAGATAAAGTAATTTAATTTTCTAACTTTTGTTTAAATTAAATATGACAGTTTCGTATTATCGTAGCAACCCAAATCTAGCTACTGACATTTTGAAATGTGATTGACTGTCATTATTTGCTTTTGAAATTGTTAAAGTTCTTGCTATAGAAAAAAATATTGTATTATACACGACGATAAAGTTATTTCTATCCACTCTTGAATCATTAACGTCTCGACTTCGTCTTGACGTTAAACGATTCACTCGTGGATAAAATTTAACTTTATCGTCTTGCATAATAAATTACTATTTTTGTATAATTTCAAGTGACATGATGTCAGTTTTTGTATAATTTATGTGACATGATGTCGATTTTTGTAAAAATTTATGTGAGATGATGTGTAATTGCGTGATTTTTATTAAATTTTCATCGTGTGTTGAATTAAAATGTCATTTTGTGTATAATTTATGTGACATGATGCCGATTTTTGTAAACATTTATGTGAGATGATGTGTAATTGCGTGATTTTTGTTCGATTTTGAGTTAATTTTCGTAATAACCCAAGAACACTGTATTGGTAATCGGTTGGCAAATACTTGGCCCAATATTAAATGATTGTTCAATATTGTCAATAATCTACCGATATAGTGTATATATTGTTTTTTAATTATTTACCAATAGATTGCAGCGCTATATTGTATCTATGATTACCCAATGATAGTTTTACAATTATTGCATATTTAAATGTAATCTATATAAGCACAATATAGTTATTGATATATTTTGCCAATTTAGATTTTCAATATAAGCAATATATCGCTACAATATAACACTGCAATATTGAATGCAACCTTGGAATCTATATAAATACAAATATTATTTCAATTAGGATGACAATGTAGATATGCTATATAAATATGTTCATGATACAATACTGTTTTACAATATTAACATATCATTATTTACTACTAGCTCTTATTCCCATCACATAGGAATGCTTAGTCCAATTAAAATGGTTTTTACATTTTTAAAATTGAATTGTAAATTAAAAAATTACAGAAGGTTTTTAACGTCTTTAATATAGAAAGCAAGTGTTCAAAATTATATACAAAATAAGTAAATATTTTTTATTGTTTCCATAATACTGAAACACCTGACAACGTGAATTACGTTAATTTGCAACGGAAAAAAATTTCGCAGACGGTCCAATTCCAACCTGTGGACATTTCATTGCTAAAACAACGTTCTAACCGCTGATCTACGAACGGGCGCTTTGTGTAATAATTTATCACTCCGGTATACATGGCACCGAACAGGACACCCGATCAAATACGAAGTGCGAATCGTCACTCGATGGCATATTCCTTGTCTTTGTTAAGTGCACGCTTTCAATAGAAGATGGCAAATATTCAAAAACTTAACCGAACAATCAGATGTCCGCACAGAACAGGAGAAAGGGAAAAATGCAACCGTTAGGATTTAGACTTAGGAATGCACTCACTAAAATAACAGCCTGCCATTGTAGACCATCATCAGCCTCAAAACTATCAACAAAATCGTATCACCTATTGCCTCGTTGTTTCGTTGTGTCATAATTTCATATTTATTAATCTTTATTCCTGCCTGTGTCAGTGCCATTGTAATTACTGTAGGTACATTCGTTGTTGACTGTCGATACAGCATGCAAACGTAAAAGTAAGTAAAGCAACTTTTTATGATTAAGTAAAGCTAAATGTTCGATTTAAGGACGGTAATCATATTCTAACTTACAAAATGTATTCATAGAGTATTTTTTTTGTTGTCTATACGCGAGTATAACTAACAATTGAACAAACGAAAATGAAATCAAGCTTGGCTTTGAAAATTAAAACATATGTCGAGTGTTAATTCACATTATGTTGGATATGGACTATTATAATAACTGTCATGTATGTATAATCTTTAACCTCATTTACCTGTCATATTTAAATTAAAAACATCAGAAGTAATACACCACATGACCTAATTTTTTCAAAGCCAAACTTGATTTCGTTTTCATTTGCTCATATGTTGATGTTACACTATATTATTGAAAACTGATTAGCTGCCTTTTAATGCTGTGTGTTGTAAACTATAAATGTCTGTACTAATTTTGTAACTAAACTTTTTTGTTTATAGTTACATATTTCACTACTTATTCCGGAAGTATATTTATAGCATTGGTATATTTCGAGATTGAAAAGAGGATAGATTAAAACAATAAAGAAAAGGTGGCAAGAAGCAATGTTTTTCTTTAATGAGTATCTATCAATCTGTGATTAGTTGGTATTAAATAAGTTATATTTTACATATGTTATTTAATAATTCTGTATTTATCTTAGAGGCAGTGCGCATAAGGTCCGAACATGGTACAGAAGTTGATATTTTAAAATATATCGGTTTTTTCCTAGGAACAGCTGCTAATAGAGATGGAGGCAGAAAGTTTGGCATAACTCAGACAACCCATCAGGTATATGCTTGTTGTGATATGTCTTAATGTACCTATTTAATAGCATGTTTTTCAGATTTCCGACGAAAATTAAATTAACCAACATTTCACCAATAAACGCAATCGCAAATGACTGATCTTTTTTTAGGGTGATTGGTTACTGTTTTATTTCTGTTTTAGATAATTGGTTTAAGAAGACGTGATTAGTGTAACTTATATTAGTTCTTAAAAATACGTATTGAAAATAAGTGTTACGAATAATTTTTATTATAATATATGTTTACTTTGAATCTTTACAGTTCTGTACCTTTATTTGATTTTCTCTTTTTGCATAGATTAATTCATACCCACAATTGTATTTACACGAATTGCCAATATTTAGTTAACAATTTATTATAATATATTGGCTTCCAGTATTGAATATATATGATATAATTACATACAATGGTTATTCTTTTCAACATTGCGTAGTTCCCACTTGATCATAGCTCTATATAGATTTTAGTTTTGTTTGCCAATATTGATGAATGTATTATACCAATAATAAATTTATATAATAAAACTAGAGTTCAAACCCGACTTGGGACCGGCGCAAAAAACTTTTTTTTAAATTAAATAAATGCGAGCAAGAGAGAACGGTTGCGATGAGTGAGGCGGAAGACTTCGTCGTGACGTAATCAATACCAAAAATTTCACGATTTAAAATAATTATTCACATGTGGTTAATGTAGTTTTTTAGAACCAAGAGTCGAGTATTGTGAACACATTTATTTTAATAACAATATATTTCTTTATTACAAAGTGTTTGCGTTTTTATTTTCGTCCGTTTGCATTTATACTGGAATTTTTAAAACTAAAATACAGTTTTGATATAATGACACAATTTCAGACGCTTACTTATAAAATAAAAACCAAACATGTCAATCTCGGTGTTACAAATTAAAAAGACCGTCGTGCCATCAAACCTGCACCGATTTGTTGGAAAACAAGATGCAGTTTCTATACTTTTATGAAATTTGGTAGTACGAAATAGAAGAAATTATAACGATACGTTCAACTTGTGGATCCCGACAGTTGCCCCTTACAACAAATATGAATACCGACCACGAATTTTTATCTAAGTTTGTTGCGTAATAGTTCCATGAATTATTATCCGCCGCTTTTTAAAACTAGAGAAGCCTTACGTCATACAAAATTTGTAAGATATAAGTACCTATGGGGTTGAATCTTGTCTATACCTGCGTTCTCTATGACGAATTGCACCACAGAAGCCGGAGGGCAAACTTTCACTGACGGTTTGTAATACCGGCGATTTTAAACTTTAAATGCCGTTCCATTTCAAAGTTTAAAATTTGATATTATAATGAACTTTGAATAAAGTAATGTCTATTTATTTTAAAAGCGACAAAAATCATATGTTTACTGTTTTAAGGAAACGGCTTGCTTTAGATGGCGTTTACAAATTTCATTCGCTGTTTTCAAGTTCGGGACTACGAGTGAAAATGAGAAAGCTATAAAAACCAATGAGGATTGGGTGAGATAGCACACGACTTGATGGGACAAATTATAAAAATAAAGTAATTATTTCTAGCAAAACTACTTATGAAAACAGTTTTTAAAATTACTAGTAACCTTTTAATAGGGCAGTGAAGTAGCTTTCCTGCCACAGTAACAGGTCTCAGCCTGTCTTAAATTGCAAACCTCGTTATACAACCGAAAATTCGTAATGCAGAGGAATACGCGTATTTTCAACAAACGATTAAATTAATTGACCAAGAACTAAACAAATTAGGTGCACCGATATTCATATAGCTTTCAAATTTTCGACGGTGAAGAGGATATATCTAGCTATATAGTAGACAGGGACAATGGAAATCTCGATAATCCATTCATGCACGTCACTCAAATTATAAAATGAAAGTATTATTTCCATGAAAACCAGTTACAAAGCCAATTTTTTAAAAATTGTATCAACCTTTAAACACAATAGGCTACACAATTCCATTTTTAAAATTTATATTTTTGACAAAAATATTTAGTTTTAATGTCTGGCAGTATGACGTCAGAACAGTGAACTGGGTTTCCGATAGCCACATTAAAATTTGCAGCGCCGCCGTGGTGTCGAGACATTAACGGTTGCGGCTAATTTTGTGAACACGAACGTAGAGTATTCAAATCCAGGTCGTCTAGAGATTTTTTTAAATTCTGTGAATGCAAGAGAGACACAAGGAGTACAAGAGAGGGAGATTTACCAGTTTAAAATTCAAATATTTGCGCGAAAATTGAAAATGGCCACCGCGTAATTTCGAAAGCAAATTAAAAATGGCCGCCGCGTAATTTAATCAGTAGCACATATCAAAATTAAATATCAAACTTCATATGTGATTAATTAGATCAAAACGCGAAAATTAATTAGATCAATCCGCGAAAATTAATTAGATCAATCCGCGGTTTAATTCGCGGAATTAGATAAAATGCGGATTTAATTAATTAAATCAATCAATTAAAAGTGGAGGGTATAGGTGTCTTCTTTCTACTGACATATAAGAAACTGTTGAACTACACATGATTAATATTTTAGCTGCTTTCATGTCGCCATGGCGGCTGTTCTTCACATTTAGTCATGCTGTACGAGATTATCTCGGCACCATCTTTCCGCAAAGATGGATCAGTCGGGGTGGATTCATGGTCTCCACGCAGTCCAGATCTCAACCCAGTAGAATTTTTCTTATGGTGTTTTATGAAAAAATTGGTATATGCTACTCAGATTGGTACAATCAACGAATTGCGCCGTCACATCAACTCTGGACGCTTTACCATGGAGATAGAAAGTAACGGCTTCCCTCCTGTCGTAGATGTACAGATCTCTCGCCAACCCAGTGGCAAACTTGGTAATTCTGTATATCGCAAACCCACTCACAGTGATCGCTATCTGCATGCCAATTCCCACCATCATCTTTCACAAAAATTTTCCGTAATCAATTCGCTTGTACACAGGGCTGTTTCCATATCCTAACCCGATAATGTCCACGCTGAATTAAACCACATTCGGAAAGCTGTTAGGAACAACGGTTACCGTGCTAGGAATATACAGTCTGCCATCAATCGCAATCTTCATTCACGGCCACCCACACCTCCAAAAACCTATCCTCCTGCAGCAATAGGCTTTCTTCCTTATATTCACGCAGTCACCGATCGCGTAGGAAAGTTTCTTCAAAAACCAAATATTAAAACAGATTCAAACCCCCGAGCAAAATCTCACAGGTTCTTCCTTCACCTAAAGATAAATTAAACACTACGTCATCTAAAGATGTTTATAAAGTCCCTTGCTGTATAGATTTGTAAAACAGCACTCTCAGTAAAAACTCGCATCTCTGAGCACCAACGCTGTCTCAAGTCTGGTCTCGTTTCATCATCAGCTATCGCCGAACACCAACGCGATACCGGCCGTAAGATCTTTCTTGATGAAACATTATCTACAAATTCCCATTCTTCTTTAGCAGAAGAATTTGCGAAGCCATTGAGATTAACATCTTAACAATCTCAGTTGGGACGAAGGCCTTCCCCTTTCTTCTATGTGGAAAGTGCTAATTTCTAAGCCCCGCCCACCGCCACCGAACCGCGACGGCACTTGCCTATAAATTCTCGCCGTTCTCTTTCTGATCGTTAGAAGAGTTTCGCCTCTGGCGTGGTTTACGTGGGCGAAACGTTGAGTTCTTCGACCTCAATAATGACACGGTCCAATCCCGGAAGTCGTTTATTATTTTTTAATACATTTTTATTTCTTAGGCTTTGTGCTTCCCACCCCCACCCCTCCCAGTAATTTTCAAGAGTCGGCGCCTATGTATCAGCTATATTTCATTAATTAACGTAGAAAGTTGTAACTAATCGCAATTTGTGATAAAATATTTTTTCTAACGAACGTACAGCACAATAACAATATTTTCGTTTCAGACATAGAATCTATCAATATAGAGAGCAGGAAAATAAATTTAATAAACATTATCTTTGTTAAAAGTATTGTAACGCTAGCTTCCGTTTGAATTTGATTAATTCAATATTAAATATTATATGCAAATTTAAACGTCGCCGACCTTTAGCGTTATCAAGAAACACGGCGTGTCAATGTCCCAAAAGATAAGCCAGCGCGGGCCCAGGCCGCACCCAAAGATAACGGCAGCGCTAGACAAAGGCAAACCGCGCGCCGTTCCTCTCCCACCTATGAACAAGCGAGCCGTATAAAAGCGGTTGCAGAGCTCATTTTAGACAGAGATTCCCCAGAGAGATTTTCCTGACAGATTCTCCAGTCCTACCAGTACCCGATCCCCCGTCCTATTTTTTGTCCGGCCCAGACAAATTCTCAATTATTCTTCTACCTAGAATTCCTGATTTCCTTCCGATATCCGCTAGTAGACCAGACCTGGGGTTCGTTAGAAGTGGACGCCTTCGATAGAAGGCCCACTTTGCGTACCTAAAACTTTCCTGGTAATAAACCTGGAGCTCGCTGGAAGTGGACGGCTCCGAGAGGAGACCCACTTCGCGTATTTAAAAACTTTCCTGTTAATAAGCCCAAAGCTCGCTAGAAGTGGAAGCCTTCGCCAGGAAACCCACCTCGCCAGCTTAGATTATTCCTCTTGTAAATAATCCCGACATTAATTACGCTTAATAGTCCCATCAACTCAAGTCCGATATCAGCCGCCGCAAGATTAATTTCTTGCCCCTCAGACAACTGCCGAAACTTGAAACAGTTTATTTTAATTTCAATGTCTAACTAAAATAGCCCGCATTCGATTTGTAAATTTGTGTAAACCAGCAAACTACTATTAATTATTCAGATTACAGTTAGCTACGTACCTGGCCTGCTCACGGAGACAATAGCATCTCCAAAGCGCCAAGACTCCCACAGCCAGTGAGATTATGCTGCAGCGAGGAGAACCCAGAACTCCCGCAGTCCGAGAACCGACGATCGCGCTAAAACGCACTTCCGTTTCACCGGCCGTCGAGACCTTCCCGGAGCAATTGTAGTTGCCCATCCAGAGTAAGGAAATACAGTAGTTAACCTAGATTCTTCACGTGTTTACAGACGTCAAAATAGTACGATAGCAAGAGGGTTTAATACAACGCTGAAACACTCACCGTCCGTCCGTGTTTCATTGGTTGCGGATCCTCCAGGGATGCGAAACGGCATTTGAAGAACCAGATCTATTTTACTGTAATATACAATTTAAATTCACAAATTTCCACTAATTACTAGATGTAACTATAGTTAAAGCAGAATAAATTGTTTAAATGTATTTCTATGGTGCTTTGTGTGTTAATATATCATATATCTGAGTGAACCATCTCCGACTTTTGAGCTACCCGTTCGCAGTAATTTTGACACCCTTATAAGAAGGGGCCAGTGTTACAGTATGGTTTTTAAATATAAAGCCAATAACCTACATTTTTGTGTTTTAGTATTTTCTTCTTGCTACTTTGTTATCCCTTCTTTATGAAAGTCTTATTGTATTGAAGTACGAGTATTTAACAACACTGCCGTTTAACATCGATATTAAGATCATTGTCACATTTCTAAGTTGCTTTTCTACATATTTTGTGTACTATAAATTTTGGGAAAAGTATGGGAAAAAAGTGTATTTGCATGAAATATCGTATACTGGCCATGCCATCCTTCCAGTGATGCAAAGGCTGATGTTAAAATCAAATTCTGACTATACGTTAAGGAACCACAGTTCCTGGCTTGCATTACATTTAATTACCGTAAAGGTAAACGCCAAACATTTCAATTTCGAGAACAATTTCCACAAACCGTTTATCATCACGAAGAATGAGTTCGCATGTCGTTTGAAGGTTCATGTAATTTGGCGCCAATCATCACAAAATTTATCTTAAGCATCAGCTATAAAATTAGCTATACCAACATGATTATCGATGCCGTTCCCCACGTTTCGCCAAAAAAGCTCGTAAAATGCCAGTGTCTGGGGACTACTCAGAACAATGCCACACAGGTGGTTCCACCTTTCCAAAAACTACTCGAATTCGGCACGTCAACACTAATATTTAAATCATGCTTTTATGGATTGGTCTGCCGTTTAAAATGGGTATTGTCGGCGCGTTTTATTTTGATTCCTATTAATTTTTAAGTTATAAACAACACTGATTAGCTAATTAACAATATTATTATGCTGTTCTTGGCTATAGTTGTGTATTGGATTTAATTGGTCTATGCTCTTTATACTATTTAACTCACTTGATTATACACAGTGGCGGCCTTAAACATCTACTCCTATTTGCGAAGAAAGATTTTATTCGGTGTCAATTGGATGTTGTATACATGCATTTTATATGTTGTGAAATAAACACTCGTAAAGAGAAAATAATGTGAATAAGCACAAAGAGAAAGAATAAGAAACTAAAAAAGTAGGGGAGACTGGGGATGATTCAACCACGGGAATCATACAACCAGTGACTTTATATCGTATCTATTTTGAACTTACCGGACGTTTTTACAGATAGCACTACGAAATTTAGTATGACCTTGTTGTGTATGAAGTTTGGTGGCGAACTTAACAATTTACAAATTTTTTAGAAATAAAATGTGAATTAGCCATTTGAAAGGTAAGATTTTACTGCTCTGTTTTTGATCTTCTATTTGTTAATGCTTTCAAGTATTAGAATATTAATGGCACTCATGTCATGTAAATAATTTAAGCTTAAATTGCTGCATGTTAGAGATTTAGCAGTTACTAAGAATTAGGTAGTCAAGGAATAAATTCAACCAAGTCAAGCGGGGTACATTCAACCACGGTTGAATCTAGCCCACTTATTAAAGTAATAGTTGAGGCTATAAGAAATCTTTCTGAAAATCATTAGAAATAACTTATTATACCTCGTAGTCCTCGTACATAATTAATAATTATTTTTGTAGATGCAGACAGTACGATAGATTCAGGGCACAGTTGATAAAAATGCCGTTAAAGTGACCTTAAGGAATTGTTTAAAAAAATATCTCTACAGGAGGCAGCACGACTCCACAATATCAGGAAAGGAAGGCGGTGTTCAGGGTGATTTCAATTCCCCCACCTGGGGGCGGGCTGCTATAGTGACCTTGCATCCCTCTTTATCCAAGAACGGGAATTTTATGATGGGTGAGAGAAAGGAGGGGCGTAGAAAAGAAGAGAAGCCAGGAAAGGTGGAGAAATACTACCTCGGCATTCGCCTCAGAGAGGGTACTCCGTTGACTTAGGAAAACCACCTAAAAACTTGAATCAGAGCAGACGATGGCGGGAATCCAACTCTCGACCTCCCGAATGCTAAGTAGAGGGGAAGTCGTGGGTTCGACCACAATATCAAAATAGATACCCTTATTTAAACGAAGCGAGAGAAAGATAATTTCATAGCAAATATTCTGCGCACATAGTTTTTTCAGTGTCAGGGGAAGAAATTATGGTAAAATACATAAGGAAATCGTTAAAATTACATTATGGCTTAACCTATAGACAAGCAAGAAGCCTTGCTTATGAATACGCATCGAAGATACCAGAATATAAAATCCTGAACGAGTAGGTAGAAAATGAAATAGCAGTCAGTTATTACCTTGTATCTTTTGGAAAAATAGATGAGAGAGATGATATTATGGCACCTTTCACTCTTCCAGTTCCACGAAGCTCTGGGACAGCTACAACTGCCTCTCTCTACACATTTAAGTTTAATTTCAAAAGATGAAATGTGCACTAGGCAAGTTTAAAGCTCATGTCCCTTTCATTAATATTTTAACTACCTTTGTCAACACTTTTCCGACGAAATTATGTGGTGTTTGCTTAAACAATAACTACTATATTTTTCATAAATTGCTCTGTTTTTATTATCGTTGAATCATCCCGATACAGGGGTTGATTGTACCGCAGACTTGGGGAAGATACAACCAAATGCATTTTTTTTAGAAATTATGCTAAAAATAAAGTATGAAGCATTCTTGCAGTTTAAGACTGAAATAAGGTGTAGAAAACATCAACATATTTACTTATAATAAAAAGTGCAAATTTTCAAATATATTTCCGAAATGCAAATTTTTAAATACAAAGTGGTTGAATCATCCCCAGTCTCCCCAACTGCAAATAAAGAAATGAGGTGTGGTCACTACACGACTTTCTTTTACTGCTTGTAAAAATTTTATTTTAAAATTTTTTCACAAACTATATTAACACAAAAGTTTTAACAAAGGTTATAGATAATTACCTAATATAACCATTCAAAAAAATTTATTACCATTATTTTTGGACTTCGAGAAAATTTTGCTAAGAACCTAATTTTGTAATTTTATGAAAAACTATACCTCTTACAAAAAAATTTTTTTGCAGGAGTTATAGACTATTACATAATATATAACAAAATTTAAAAAATGGTTCCCTTTATTAATTTTTAGACTTTTGCAATTTTTTCAGTAATAATAGGACTAGCGGTCAAAATATTGCCGACAATAATTTTTGCGATTCAGATACGAGTTTTGCGGCGACGAAAATAACGACGAGTGCTTGCACGAGTCGTTATTTTCTAAAGCAACAGAAACGAGACAATCTGAAGAACACAAATGGTCTGCAATATTTCGACCTAGAGTCCTATTCGTCTTGACAATTTAACTTTTCATTAAAAAATAGTTACAGAAAAAATTTTCACTGAAATAAAGCCCCTCGAAATATTGCAACTACAATAATTGTTAGAGAAAAAATTGTCGCTGAAATAAAGCTCCTCGAATTATTGTCACTAAAACAATCTTTCGATTGGTAGTTTATTTTTAAATTGAAGAATGTCATTGGTCGACAATGACACCAGTTAAATTGTCTATTAATCTAATTTTTCATTTTCTTCAAAAACTGAATTTCTTAAAAAAACTTTTTAAACAAAAGTTATAGATAATCACACAATATATGATCCTGTTCCATAGAATTTAGTTTGTATCAAACAATTATAAAAATTTCCCGGAATATGGAAAAAACATAAGTGTAAAGTGTATCACTTCAAGTTGCCAAAAATTACTGCGATCTCCAAATTTATATGAAAAACGAAAATATAAGTTTTGAACCCGTCTGGACTGTAAAGAAAATACAGGTTCGCAGACTCTTGCCTTTCACAATCTCACAGAGTGACAGATTCACTAGGGAAAACACTTTCTTTTAATTAGAAGACACGAAAAATATTTCCGTAAATATCTCGAGTTCGAAAAAAATCTTGATGAATTAGTTATTAGAACGTTGAATATTGAGGAACCTATAAGAAAGGTACATTGACGCAGTTAATAAAAGAAATTAATAAATACAATTTAGACCTATATAAGAAAAAACGAAAAGAGAATGAAATAATGGAAACTGAAGGATACGTACAATTTTCAGCGGTTAAAATTAAACCAGAATATTGGCGACAAGCTTATAAATTAATAATAGATTCAAAACAGCTGCACTGGTGTATACGGCAATATTGGGCAGATTATTCACATGGAGACTCAAAAGAAAATAAAGAAAATTACCCTAATTAAATTCCGTGTTTTAGCAGAGGCTTTAAGAGTGGAAGACAATGAAGAATTTGGAGATAAATTAGAATTAGAAAGGCTTCATAATAAAATACGGAACCGGAACAAGAATATGATTATACCAAAATACTTGCTAGGATGCCCGACGCTTTTTTAGTTCTTTTAGTTTTTTCATCAAATTCATACCTTTGTGTACAAAATAATAGTATATTATTTACCAAGTACGCAAAATGGAGTTTTAGGGGACGAATCGTTTTTATCAAAGGTGTCCCTAAAACTATTTGCGTACGTGATGCATACAAGATTTTTTGGTAGCAGTTCTGAAAATTATCTGCTATAAGTCAGAAAATATGTAAATTATTTTAAAATTTAAAAAATCACTTTTCTAATGTGTTGCCCAGTTACCTTTCAGTCCGCTAAAATCCATTAAGGCCTTGAGTGAACAACTGTTGTTCACTCAACGATTAAGATACTATTCCGCTAGTCCGCCAAAATAGCATTTTGCTAACCCAAACGAGCCTGTTAAAGTGTCATTTTGCGGAGCTTGAACTAAAATATAGTGCCTTCAGAAATGATCAAAGGTGTTTGAATGGTATTTATTTTGGCGCCATTTATTTTAACTATTTGATGTTGGCTACACGTGCAGTGTTACATTTTGACGTTGAACTATTTCATTGGCGTTCGTTCGTTGTACAAGGTGTTGTACGAAATTTACAGCTGGTTTCAGTTATTGTTGTGTAATTCCAGCGCACTATTCTTTTGCAAAAATCATTTCTCTAATTAACGTATTTGAGTTTGGTGTAAGTATACACACTAGTTAACAAATTTGAGGTTTGGAAAAACAAATCAACAGGCAGACCTACCATTTTAACCGAAGAAAAGGTAGCTGACATTAATAATTAAATGCAACTAAGCCAGCAGAAATCAGTTTCCACATTGGCTGCCCATAGTGGTATGTAAAGAATAAATCGCTCGTTTACAGCGTAATTTACGTATACCTATATTCCTTTATACTTAGGTATTTCTGTTGGATCGTGCCATAAGGATTTAAGAAAAAATCTCCACATGTATCTGTACAAGATAACAGTGGTAAAAGAATTATTTAAAATAACTGGAGATCACGATTGCAATATTGCCAGTGGTTTAATTAAAACTTTCTTAATAGTCTTATTAGTCGTGGAGGGTGGCCTGTGCGTTCACCAGATTTGACACCAATAGATTTTTATTTATTTGGGAATTTAATAACTCAAATCTACAGAAACCGTTTACATGCACTAGAAGAATTACAACAAGTTATTCAATAGAAAATACAAAATATAAGTGAGGACTTGCGGAGAGTATTTGAGAATATGAAACGACGGATTAATTTGTGTCTACAAAATAATGGTCAACATTTTCAACAATTTTTATAGGCAATCTGTATATCCTTATTGTGGCGTGTTTTAAGTCGGCTGTTAGTTGGCTGTAGTGATCAATTCATCATAACTTCAGTACAATAAGGCAAGTGTTTCCAGTTTTCTAGTTAATTTTTAAGTTGCTATCGTTATTTGTTAATAACGGCAGCAGAGTAGTCCTTAACCAAAATTTAGGGTAGAATATGCTAATTAATACTTATATTAAGCAAAATGTACTATTTTGTCCTAAAACTAACTGAAAATTGAATTGATGTGATTGAAATTGGAGTTTCTACTTTTCATGAAGACACATGAATAAATTATGTATCAATAAAATATACTGTATAAGATTATGCCGATTTACTTTAGTTCATATCTTGCGAGGTCAAATTTTATGAATTTGAATAATTAAAACTGTTTTCATAAAACCTAGGTTGATTTGAGTGTTATTTATTTTCACTAAATAAGAAATTAATAAATGATAACATAATAATAAATAATAAAAAGAAATTTAAAAAAATAAAAACTCCCAGTACCCACTCGGACACCACTGCTACGAAAACTAAAATGTTTACAGTCATACCAACTCCTGTTTTAATGGGTTGCCTACATAAGTCCTTAATCAGTGTTCCGCCATTTCTGAAGTGGCGGTATATATTATGATGCACGGCACAGTCATTCACCAAAATGTGTTGCATCATAATGTTTTTTTTTTTCACCAAAACTATTTGGTTTACGAAAAATCTAAAGGAGCTAACAAAGTTTTTAAATAAATCAGGCTTTCCAGAACATATTTTTATAATGAAATTCCTGTCCGTTAAAAATTTATAAAAAAAACATTTACAAGGGTTGGTAATTACAGCCCCTTGAAGTCATACGTACATATTAAAAAACATTTCATAAATAAATCTGCTATTCGTAGAATATGTCTGCCAATTTTTAATGGTAATGCCAGAAAATTGAAATATCTTTGAGATTTATTTGTTTATATGCAAATTATTGCGTTTACATTTCTCGAAACCTAAACTGTGGTAAAAATTCCGCGAAATCGCAAATCGTGTGGAAATTGGGCAGTTTTTGTTGGAAGAAATTTTGCATAATTTTCATGTAAACGAAAAAAATCTCTTCAAAAATTTCACCTTGAGTGGTAATTGGAATAGCTATTTAAGTAACAAGGAATGTAAGGCCCTATTAACATTTGAGGTAGGCAAGTACAAGCCAAGACGAAGTCGCGGCTTGTTGCCTGCCGAAAATATTAATAGGCGATACATTCCGAGTTATCTTATTATATTTTTCCGGCTGCTTATCGAAATTTTCCTAGATTTTTGAAAAAAATCGTTTGGTTTGTCACCTGTCACCAGGATTAGTTTTCGTGAGTCGTGTTACCTGCGAGTGTCACATGTCACATAAACACTTGCAATTTATAAACAAAACGTCTAAATCTGCATCTTGCTTTGCTAATCTTATTATCCTAGGAACTTAATAATAATATTAAGTTCCGTTGTCAAGAAAAAGCAGCAAACAAATATAATCACCGATTTACACGTTTTGTTACTAAGGCTGTATCACTAACTTACATGATCAGCAGCGGGAAAAGACTATTCAACTCACCCCCTTCATGTTAACTATTAACCAATCATAATTTAGTATTTTTCTTCTTTGCAGCAATTAGCGTCAACTATGTTGACAATTTTCACTAGTGAAAATAATCGACAATTTTCACTAGTGGTACAGTGAATATTTTATGAAAATGTCCACTAGTGAAAATAATCGACAATTTTAGTGAATATTTTAAACAAATGTGATTTTTATTAGAAAAAGTCAATATTAGTGTTCTGTTACTATAGAAATTGCGTAGCTTGTTGCTAGATTTACTGAAAACTAATTTGAAAAAGTAGTTTGGTTCATTAAATAGTCCCTCGAATACCATTCTTAGTCAAAGTTAAGTAGAATATTTTTGTGGTGGTATCACTACTCATGTCCATTCCGCTTAAGATTAGGACTCGTGCTAGCGCACTCGTCCTAATCGAACCTAAGCGGAATGGACATTCGTGATACCACAGCAAAAATATTCGACATAACTTTGACTACTCATGGTATTATAAGTGAATATTTAACAATATAAATATATTACTTCAATTTTACTATGTTCGACGGCAAAATTTTTTAAAATTTTCCACTATTAATTTAATACTGGAGCTTCCAAAATTATTATTATTCATTTTTAGAACGACGCCGATTTGCAAACTTCCCTTTGGCGTTTTGGCTAAATGTCAGTCAAAGGCTACTTACTAAATTGAATTTAGTAAAACCAAACGTGCTCGCGTGAAAACACTGCGACATTAGATGTTTATAATCAATTTTGTTTGGTTATTTCGGCCTGGAGGCCTCGATGGCTCAATTTTTCTCTCGTGGATTATTTGTACTATAACACCCTCTATGGTAATAAATAACTATTTTTAATTTTGGACAAAAACCTAACTCTCTTTAGTCGGGAGGGATTTAAGAGAAAACGTTTACATGCAAAATTGTTGTTTCAATCGCTCCTATAGCTTTCTTAAGGTGGATCTCTTCGAACCATACAAGATTAAATCAAGTTGCCCATGTGTTAATAGAACACGAAATGAAGTTCTGGAAGAACAGGCGCAAATGCGTATCACATAATGGTAAGAGTAAAATAGATATTGTTCCATAATAAAAAAAGAAGCAATTATTTTGATTATTGAAAGTGCAAAAACTACAACAAACGTTCCACAGGATATATTGGAGAAAAAGCACAGATCGGGAGCATATACAGGGTGTCTCAAAATTGACGCCCGTGCTTCTGAGATCTGATTCAGGAGGCTAAAATAAATCAAAAATGAAATGTGGAATATTTTCCGATTGTCTCTTGTTATCGAGGTATTGATGAAAACGTAAATAATAACTAATATCTTCGGGTCGCTCCAATTTGTTGTGTGACATAATTCAATAAGGTGGCTATGGCGATGTTAAAAATTTATTAATCGTTCTGTCATATTGATAAGTATTATTTTCTTCGGTTTTGTGTGTTTAAAATGGAAGAATACTATTGCAATTGTGATTACGTCGATATGATTTTTGTTGATAACGCGATAACAAAAAACAAACGGAAAAATTTTCCACCCTTTATTTTCGATTTCTTTTAGTCCCCTGAACCAAATCCCAGAAGCACGGCCGTCAATTTTGAGACACCCTGTATAAAGAAATAGATGCGGCAATCATCACACCATCAAAAACTTAAAGAAACATTCGAAAACAAGAAGACAGAAATGACACGATGATAGTTGTAAGCAAGAGATCACGAATAAAACAAGAGCAAAACAAAGGAATGCAAAGAAACAAATAGAACACTACAAAATGTAAGTGAACAAAAATTATTACCTATGTAAAAGATAGAACAATATTAAAAAACTGTATAATCAAGAACATATATCAATGAGTAACCAAATTAGAGGGCATCCAGGGTATAAAATAATATTGAATTGAACAACATTAAATAAGATGATGCAGAAAACTTAAAATCGAGTATATAAAAATCGAAGAAGCTATGTCCAAGAAATTTAAAGTGAAACAAGTGTCCATTACTGCTCTTTAATTTAGCTTTGTAAGAATCAGTCAGTGATATAAAAAAGTGGCATTATGAGTGCTACAAAAAGGATCTAGGTAAATTGCTCCAAAACCAATTGCTCGAAATCAGTTGCTCGAAAGTCAATTGCTCGAATGTGACTTTGCTCGAATTGCAAGTTTCTCGAACAGAAATTTCTCGATTATCTGTTGCTCGAAAAAAATAAAGTTGTGAAATAGCCTTAACTCGAATCAGTTAATATCAGATATAAAAAAAACGTAAATTACAAATTATAACCTTTATTAAATAAAAAATAGGTATGGGTATGTCAGTATGTGATTAAGTTAAAAATTATGAAAACCAAATGTTATATGTTTTTAATATATGTTATGTGCTATTCCATGGACATAATCATATATATTTCTGTCATGTCCATAATTATTCACTAATTTTAAAAGTCTCTGTGCCCTATCACGATATATTCTTCGACTTATGGTGTGTTGTTGACGCTGACATATTGTTATATCCGTAATTCGTTCAAACTCTGTTCTCTCTTTAATGCCGAAATAAATTTCCAGATGTTAAGACCACATAAGTTCGAGCAAAACATTTTTGAGAAATTGCGGTTCGATCGAGCAATTTGATTTTCGAGCAATTGATTTCGAGCAATTGATTTCGAGCAATTGCATTCGAGGAATTTGCCGGAGACCTACAAAAATACGTATAGTACGTTTTTTTCCTATAAAAATTTTCAAGGTCAAGATAAAATTGGCAAAACTGCTTTTTTAAATTATTAGAAAATTTATTTTCGTTAGGTTTTACTGTAAACGACTTTTGTCACTTTGACATTTAAAATTAAATTGTCAGTTTGTCTTTTTTGAAACTGCATACGCATAAAAAACGGAATCTTTTAAAATTAAATGTAGTGAAGTGTGCAGAGGAACTGTTGGATCTGCATCTTAACACACCAGAAGAAGATGTTTACGAAAGATTAGCAAGAGCTTTAATGCCAGATTTTAAATTTCCCACCAATTTTTAGTTCTATAAAGTTACTAAAACAAATTTTGCCAACATATATTTTTTTAAAGGAATCCAAGTTCTGCCAACATAAACCCTAAATTCTTTGACCTTGAAAATTTTTATAGGAAAAAAACCTACTTTACATACAAAGCTGCACTAAGACCAATACAAAATAATAGCAGTATTAAAAATAAAGACAGGTTTTAATAATATTGTTATAATAAATGCATATAGGCCGACTTAAGATGGTGATGAGGATTTCGAAAAACCTTCCAAGAAAAATTAGAAGAACCAAATGGTAAGATAGGAAGCTATCTAGAAACGATTAAGAGGCATAGTCTACATAATGATAGTAATGACAAATGGACAGAGCTAATAGATTTTGCGAGTAGGAATAATATGATAGTGGCGAGTACAAAATGTCTACACAAACCAGTACACAAAGAGATGTAGTATCGCCAAATCAAAGGGATCAAATAAATCATCTTTTAAAGAAAGATATGCAAGTAATGTTCTTGACGAATGTAGCTACAGGGGGCGGACTGTAACAAAGACCATTTTTTAATAAAGCTAGCCTTTGACAAAGAGTAGAAAACGAAATAGAGGGGAAAAGGGCATACTAGTGAATACATGAATAGGGAGGAGAAAACTTCGAACACACAAGTTCAAAAGAAAATCAGATCACGCAAAAATAACGATAATTCGGGAAACCATAAAAAATTTAATTTTGAAGAGGGCGAAGTAATGATAGGTAATAGTAAGAACAAGAGAAGAAAGAAACTGTTTGATGAAAAATGAGGCAAGAATGGAAATGCTAAGAGTCGTATCGGAAGAAGCGATAATAAAATTCAAAGAAAAAAGATGATAGCGAATTCAACATTTAGAGAGAAAAAGATAAAGAGCTAGAAACAAAACTAGAATATTTTAAAAGGTAATGAAACGAAAGAAAAAAGTGTTCCACCAGGATTCCTGCTATTAAAAAAATAATTAGAAGCAATCCGAAGATTGCAAAAATATTTTAAGATACTTACTGCTACATCCGGATTATAATTATAAAAGAGATAACTGAAAAACTGTGGAAAGATCGAGGAAACAAAGATAGAGTAGATCTAGTAACAATAGGGAAAGTGAAAAATAAAATAAAAAGAGCAAATAAATCGTTCATCTTCAGAATACGATAAAATATCAGTGGAAATATGGAGAACATGCTATACTGAAGAAACGCATAAGTTGATAAAAAATATGGGAAAAGGTAGTAATTCCCAGAGAATAGAGAATGGACTTTTATTTCTAATCAATAAAAACAGGGATACCACAATATAGCTATACCTAAACAGTTATTACACTATCGGCCTGCAGGAAGAAGAAATATCGGACGACCAAAGAAACGTTGAAAAGACCCGTTTGCATGAGAACGGAACAAACCTATAAGGTATAAACTATGAAGATGATGGTGATACGAGAATATAATTCATGTATGAAGTGACGCTATTTCAACCAATGAGGTGCAAGCAAATGCCTAGTTACACATTATCACAGCAATAGTAATTTATTTTCGTAATTGTTTTTACGAGTGATCATAAATGGTTGTAATTTTTTTCTGGCAACCTATGCCACTGTTAATGTTGGTTACCCTGCTGTCAATTTTAAGTCTATGTAAATTGACAGCAGGGTAATCAACATTAACAGTGCCAACCTAAAAAAATTAATAAATATTTGATATTTTGCATTTCATTCAATATATTCTCTTTCCAAATATAATTCGTGTAATGATTAATGATCGATGATTTTTTACTCGTTAAAACCGAAACAGCAGTTCCGGTTTTAACTCGGAAAAAACCATCGATAATGATCATTCTACTTGTTATATTATATTACAACTGATAATATGTATATTGCATTACTTAACTGCGTTGCAAAATACCAAGTATGCTAATAGAAGATAATATGAAGTTGTGGATGGATATTGGGAACTGACAATTCGCTTTTAGAAAAAGGAGAGCAAGAGAATGCCAACTATTCACAGTTACGCAAGTATTGGAAATTTTAGTGAGTGTAACATCGAACTCCACCACCTATTTATAGACTTTTGGCGCGCGTATGACTTAATAGTTAAATTTTAGTAATCATATACATAGACTAAGTATTTGTTTAAAGAAACTTAGATATTTTTGGTTGTATTTTAAAATGTTTATCACAGTCGGTTAAAATGCTAGTATACCATATTATTATATTATATATATTATTTTTCATATGATTATGCCTAATGATTACTTCGAACAACAACGAAATACATAGACTACAAGTACATCAAAATAAAGATGTGCGAGTTTTATTAAACTACAGGGTATTAATTAAGCACGTAAACAAACTAAGGTGGTGATTCCTTGATTAATTCTAAGGTAAAAAGTTCATACAAACATGGGACCTAAACGGCTTGGTTTTCAAAATACAGCTAGGAAGTTAAAGTTTAAACAAATTTTTTTTTCAAAAATTTGGAAAACGGCTACAGGTATTCTAATGAAATTCGGTGTATGTTAGTATTTCATAAAATGGCATTGTTTGTTCAAAATCAATTTAATTTATTTTCACCTCAGTTATCTTATTTTAGAAAAATCTGGTACGCCACTGGTTTTAGCGAAAAGTTTTGTAGCTATTGTAAGATTGTTTGTTGTTAAATATTATTTTTTAAAACCTTCTTTAAACTGTATTTTGAAAACGAAGCCGGTTAGGTCCCATTAATGTCCAATGAACGAAATTGCTGTTACAGATTTTTCAGTTTTTCTCGAAAAAGGTTCATTCTATCAAAAAAATAGAAGATACATCTTTTGTATAGTTTCAATGGATGAAGCTGAAAAACGTGTCGTATTGGATAAAAAACAGTGACGTACCAGATTTTTCTAAAATAAAGGAACTGAGGTGGGCCCGATTCACGCCACTGGAGGAAATAAATTAAATTTATTTTGACCAAACAACGCCACTTTATGAAATATTAACCTAAACCAAGTTTCATTATAATACCTCTAGGCGTTTTCCAGATTTTTGAAGAAAAAATTATTTTTGTTTAAACTTCAACATCCTCTGTATCTTGAAAACGACGCCGTTTAGGTCCCATGTTTGTCTGAATTTACTATCTCAGAATTGATCAAGGAATTGCCCCTTAAAGTTTGTCTATGTACTTAATTAACACCCTGTACTCACTCCAATCAACATGTTGCAATCATTATATTGGTTAAATTTTGGGCAGTACATTAAACGAGCAAATTTCTTTTTGATATACTGGGTATCCCAAAATGTATGGTAGAAAAACTATTTAGCGTGGTGTAGGGTAGGTAATATAACCCACATTTGGGTTTTAATTTTTTTATTGTATGTATAAACCTCAAAAACCAGTCTTATAACGACTGTCCCACCCTCCTCATCAAATTACTAAAAAATTACTCACCAGCAAGATTATTCTTCTTATTAAATCACTTAGCTGCACACATTAATTTTCAGTCTTACAAAAAATATTGGAAATGCCTTCTCTGACTTGCAACACAAACCTCGGATCGTCTCCGCATTGAAGAACTAACATTTACAAACAAGAATTGTTGCTGTCGAATTCTTTATGCCAGTTTCCACCCTTTCTTGCTAATGTTGAATTGACGGTACAGGGATAGCGTAAACGAGTTGCCGTTATTAAACACGTACCGGCCAAAGACATCACGATACTAATTGATAAACCCATTTTTACAGTGCACGTAATCACAAAACACCTGGGTCATCCTATTTCTTGTGATAAGCAACTAGGATTTGAACAAATTCATCCTTGAAAGTTGCGTAATTATGCCAATTTACTTACATACCAGTGCCAGTGGCGTGTATAATTAATAATTATTTGCGAAAAACTTTACTAAAGCATTAGTTCGTATATTATAAACATAAGCAACTATAAGGAAGCGATGATCTCATCGAACCATGCAAGAATAAATCAAGTAAACCATGTGTTAATAGAACAAGAAAGCAGAAGATGCATCGAAAATATTAGAAATTATAGGATCCCAGTCGCAGATATGTTTCACAGAATAGTGCGAGCTAAATTAAACAGATATTGTTTTATAATAAAAGCAAAATCTAGAAAACAACGATTAAGGATAATTGAAAGCTTGCAACAACCAGATGAATAACAAAAATGGGTACATAAACTACAGTAATCGTTACAAAGGATAGGGAAAGACCTGAAAACCTACAGATAGAGAAGGGATATTTAAAGAAATAGATCATAACACCAGCAGAAATGGAACTATAAAGAATTATGCAGGGAAAAAATGCTCAAAACTAAATTGACGTGAAAAATCATAAAAACTAAGGAATCACGAGGAGTAAACATAGGAGAGGGTATCAAATACGATTTACATTTTATAGAATGGAGATGGAAAATCTTAGGGGATAAAACCAAAAAACCTGAGTTTAAACACATTAACGACGATAACTACGCAAAAAATAGAAAATAGAGTACACAAGCATTGAAGAAGCTACGTCCAGGAAATTCGAAGACATCATCATCATCATTTTCTCCTTTCTTGGATTAGGTCCAAGTTTTGTTCTCGTTCTACACTCCATTTTTTCGTTGGCGTTTGACTTCTCGCCTTCCTTTTAGTCGGTATTCTTGTGCTTGCAAGAGAAGTCGATTTCCAGCCATTCTGTCCATATGTGACTTCCATCTTCCTATGTAGTTAGATATTTTATTCTCTAATGGCCCAGGAAAATTAGACATAAAAAGGAAAAACCTAAAAAAAAAATTCGACCAAGCTGGATCTTTGTAGTGACCTTTATTTTGATATCCTAAACATACCCTTAATTTGAAGCATGGGTTTTTTAGGGGATAAATTCTAGTTTTTTTGCAAATATCTCAAAAATTATCAATTTTTCGAGAAAAATAATTCTGAGAAAAATTGTAGTTTATAAAATTCTACACAAGAAATGCCCCCAGACTATTTTTCCTACAACCAGTTGTTGTTAAGCAAAAAATGCAGCCAAGTTGCAATATCTGACTTTTTTTAAAGTAAAAGTACTGGGCGGGTTTTTTATGTGGCATACCCCGTAGACCTAATCCACGTTAAAACACGATAGAAAAAAAAATCAATTTAAAATATTCGGCCTCTTTCTTCTCATCTATTTCCAGTAAAACTTCATCATCTTCCTCAACGACTCCATCAATAGCTTTATCTATTGATTCAATCACTGAGGATGCCATTGCATTTTTATCCTCATCAATATCTGCATTACTTTCGCTTACTTCGGTCTCGGCGCTTAAACATGATTTCCCACGGCAATGCCTGCGTACTGCTGAACAACAGAAACCTATTTTTCTACAAGTACAACTTGCATGACAGCCTTTAGTGCAGTTGCAAAATATATTATTTATTAACTGGTCAGGAGCCGGCGACAAAAGATTTTGAATGGGTTCTAATCTACCTTTGTTAATAGTCCACCCCCAGTCCTTCAGTATTTAATTAATTATAAAGCCATTTTTGTACCTGGAGATAGACTTGAAATAAATGCTGTTTTAATGCACTGAACTCAGGTGGTAGAGTGGGTAATTTTACTGGTTTATTAAGCCTAGTTGCCTTAACAAATGAATGATATCTGTATTTATCTATCGATTTTTCATTTGTAACTCCCCGCTTCAATAGCGCATTCTAGCAATTTGCACCTTCTTTCGGACCACCTTATATTTAAATAATGTAGCAATGGAATTCAGGTTTATAGCATAAAGCGCCTGACATTATAGATATGCACCTGCAAGGCTTTTCTGGTCGAAGCACGCTCGCTTGGCTTTTCCTAAGTAGGCTCGCTAGCAAACAGTCGAGTTTCTCGATTATTGATTTTTCACGAAGCGCCTTCGCTGGATCTGAAATTCAAGGAACAGACCAAGACCGCTCTTGTTTCTTCTTCTTCTTCTGGTGCCACTTCTACCGAAGATTGGCGATCAGCTAATAGGTAAATAACACACTACCTACCTTTGGTGATTCGCTGCATACCTATATAAATTGTCGAAGCAGGACAATTGGGCGCCGCCGTTTGGGCGCTGGCCGTTTGG
Organism: Agriotes lineatus; assembly: GCA_940337035.1. Classification (NCBI taxonomy): domain Eukaryota; kingdom Metazoa; phylum Arthropoda; class Insecta; order Coleoptera; family Elateridae; genus Agriotes; species Agriotes lineatus. Next base: position 105,898 of record CALNHX010001516.1, read on the forward strand.
GCGCCGGGACTTTTGGGCCCCGCCGATTGGGCGCTGGACATTTGGCGCCGAAATTTAGAAACATTAAAAATAGTCCACGATTATTTTGTTATTTATCGTAAATATTCGTTTTGCAAGAAATTTTAAATGACATTGTTCACGGTGTAATAGATATGATATACAGTGTGGCCCATTAAGTGTGCAACAAATGGGACATTTTTTTATTAGTTGTACAACTGAACTTTAAATACGCCAGGAGTTAGTGCATGTTCCATAACCAAATCAGATGCATTTAGAATGGCTCCAAGTCAAACAGCATACAGGGCAGGAGAAAAAATATGAAATTTGTTCAAGAATGAAGTTACCTTATTTCAAAAAATATGGCAACATTTTATTGAGAAAAGTTGTTTAGAATTAAAAGTTATGCTCAAATACACAGTCACGGCCTCCTATTCGAATTTTTATTCTTTTTTTGAAAATTTTGTATTAGCCCCGTATGATACATATTTTTATTATTCTGATTTTATATGTATTTAAAGTAGCCACAACCACATTACTTTTAAATAAGTTTTAGCAACGTGAAGCGTATTTGTAAAATTTACTTGTATTTATATTTTTTAGGTAACCGTCCACTTCATGTTTGTTGCAACGATATTTAACAGAACTTTAGAATTTCGCAAATATTCTTCTTAACAAGGCACATGTTTTACTAATAATAATTTACATATGAAAACTCACAATTAAAGCCTACAATTTTATTTCAAATTCTTATGAAAATGGTTCATGTAGAACAAAAATTATCGAAGCGTCTCTGTTATCTCGTTATCTATTAAGTTCATGTTGTAAAATGGTTTATACTAATGACAGTTACAAGAAGACATTATGTGGAATTATTAAAAATAATTAAGCAACATTATTAGAAGTTTCAAACTATTTGAAAATGTATACTACTGGCGCCCAAACGTCCGGCGGTCAAAGGGCGGCTCCTAAACGGCAGCGCCCAAACGGCGGCGCCCAAATGTCGCGTACCGATAAATTGTACAGGTGAAAGAGTTGCGGAAAGAACACAAAAATATTATCAACAATAGGGACATTTAATCAAACCCAAATAATCGCAGTAACATCATACCTCTATAATAATGCAGAACACTACAGGCTGTGTTTACACGATAAAAAGTACCATAGTCGCGATCAACCGATTCTATTTTCGGGGTTTTGTAAACAAACTTCCCAGAACTTTTAATAGCGATATTATCACAGAAAACAATTACTTATTATGCCTATTGCTTTCCGGAAAATTTTTTGAGTACGTTTCAACAACGTCGTATTAATTTGCCAAGCGGGACGCGAGGGCAAATTACGACGTTGTTGGAATGCACGAAAAATAATTTACGGATATGAATTAACGCTCGAATGCAGATTCAGTAAGAAAATCGCAACGACTCAAACCCTCGCAGTTGGGTTGGTCTACCTAGAACAAATTTCCAAGAAATTTTGTTGTTGTCTTGGTTACGGCTCGTGAACTAATTTTTCTATTGGTCATTAATGAGTGTCGTACGATTTTCATAGACAGAACACATTTTCTCTCAAGGGACAACATGAAACAAAATGAAAATGTCTGTTGTCATGGTATTCGTAAAATAGCACAGTTCAAAGACTGCTAAATATTACAGCATAATTTTGATTTAGAGTAACGTTTTAGTTACAAAAATATGTTTCTTACGGTTCTGATCCTGGCCGTTGAAAAAATTGTATACAGGATGTTATGGAAATGAGTGCAAATATTTTAACCAGTGATAGAGTTCACCAAAATGAACAACTTCTCTATGAATCGTTTTTCATTTAATCGTATATTTTCTCAATTATTTATCTCCCCTAAATTTGACGAGCCGCTTGGTAAGTAATTCTAAGTTATAGGTGAACGACATACGGTCAATAACTTACCTACCTCAATTGATTAAGTACGTTGGTGACCAGATGTGAAGTAAACGCTTTATCAGTACCTACCTATGCAGTTTTGTTGGTTTGCAAGTCAAATAAATGTTTTTGTGTCTTGTGCCATCAAATTGAAATGTTATTCCATAGGCGGGTATGCATTTTTAGAGTACAACTGTTTTGAATTTTAACTTAGTTTTGAGGGCATTTTCGAAAAAAATGATAAATAGAGAAGTGCTTCGGTTTAGCGAGTTCTATTACGAGTTAAAATATTGGCACTCATTTCCATAACACCCTGTATACACGGCAGGACAGAATACCATTTTTCTCTCTGTGTATTTGTAGTGCTCGGCTTCGCCCTTGAGCTGCAAACTCACATCTTGGGAAAAATGATGCTTTTCTCTTCCTTATAATGTATTATTTTTTCACATTGCCATTGGTGACATTAAAAAAAGTGACTTTTTGATACTTTTCATAACTGGTCAAAATCATATTGATTTCACCTAAAAATGAACTAAATGAATTAATAACAGATTCATCCATTTTCAAGTAAGGTCTATTCTATAATGTATAAAGGTTATTTATACATGGTCCGGCAACGAAGCGGGGATGGAAGATATTTCTAAAACTACAAGAGTTACATAAATATTGCGTATATAAAAGTTGTAGGTACGAAGGTGGTGCACATTACTAAAATAATTTTGATTATACAGGGTGTCTCAAAAAAGTGTAGCAAATCAAACTTACTTTTATTTAAATAGAATGCCGTATATTTAGGTAGCTTAAAAGTTTTGTATTGAAATACTGATCATTTTTATATAAAGTTGTATGGTCAACTGTTTTGGAGATATTAACAATTTTATGCAAAAAATTGCTGAACTTCAGGCGGCTGCTGTAAGCGACAGAAAACAATTGAATAAAGGAAAACGTACCCTTGTATTTCGAAGCCGTGTTGTGTGAGCAGGTTAAGGAGATCGTCCATCACCAATGACCACAGTAAAGATGATAATACTCCCCTTGGGGGCAGCCTCTAGTGGCCGTTATGGTAGCTGTTTCTTCTCCCAGCCTTGCGGTAATTTTCCGACTTTTGAGCATAGCTTTAATCCATTTGATAGTCGGATGATCAAATTCTTTTCTCATGGCAGCTCTTTCTATGCATTCGAAGGAGGTGTTATCAAAGGCACCTTATATATCCGTGACGGCACAGAGGGCTATTTCTTTTGCCATGAAGGTCTTCTCCAGCCCATAAAAAAGACTGTGAAGAGCTGTTTCAGTCGATTTTGCCTTTTGATAGGCATGCTGGTTGTAGTGATGTCAAAAAAGTAACTATTCGTTATACGAGTACTCATTACTCGACAAGAAGTAACAGATATCAACTTTCAAAAGTATTCGTTGCATTTTTTAAACAGTTACTTTAGTTTAACCAAGAGTATCTGGTTCGACATTGCTTTTTATTTTATCGCCATCTTACGGTCCGAAGATTAATTTTGAGATTGTGTTTAAAATTAGAATGCTGTCTGAAAAATAGGGGTTTCATGAAAATACTTATTAGGCACATTCGAACAGCGATTGGCGTTCTTAGCTAGGACTTTTTTAATGCCCTAAGATGAAATAGGTAGGTAATTTTCAGAAGAAATGCTGCTCTGAAAAGTTGGTTTGTTGAGCAATTGAACCATTCTCTTAAGTTGCGAAGCCACGACATTCTTCTTCGTCCGATGCTGCGTTTTTCTATAATTTTGCCCTGTATAATAATTTGAAGTAGCTGGTATCTCTTTCCTCTCATTACATGCCCTAGGTACTGGAGTTTACTTTTCTTTATTTCATCAGTTAGTTCTAATTTCTTTGATAGTCTTCTTAGGACCTCGTTGTTGGTAATTCTGTCAAAGTATGATATTCTGAGTATCCTTCTGTAGAGCCACATTTCAAAAGATTCTACTGTTTTTGTCATTGCTTTGTTCAGTGTGGCGGCTTCTATACCATACAACAGGATACTGAATATATAACATTTTAACATACCTACGTATTTTAAGGTCTATGTTTAAGTTTCTATTACAGAAGAATCTACAATTACCCCTAAATATTTATACTTATCTATCCACTCAATGACCCTCTCATTCATAATTACATCGCAATTCCTACTACTATCCCAACTTTCTACCTGATTACCTATCAACATACACGTCGTTTTGTCAATATTCAAATATAATTTATTGTTAGCTAACCATTCACAGATCAGAGCTAATTCACCATTTAAAATTTCAATAATAATTTCAATACTACCCCCTGATAAATACACTAAAGTATCGTCTGAAAACATATGAATTTTACAAATTTTGAGCATATTTGCTACCTCATTGACATATAATATAAACAACAATGGACCTAATTTACTCCCTTGTGGTACACCATACTCAACTTTATCTAATTTAACCCCGTTATATTTAACTTGCTGGTACGATTATCTAAGTAACTTTCAAGCCATCCCCTCTAACTTTATACAGGTACTTAAATTTTCTTAATAACATCTTACAGTCTGTCTCAAAAGCTGTCTTAAAGCCAATAAATACAGCCGCAGTAGCCTTATTATTACCCATTGCTTGTTTCCAGTCCTCTATCGCTAATTGAACCGCAGACTCAGTTGAGTGTTGCTCTCTAAATCCTAATTGGCATTCATATAAAGCATTAGTAGTATCTTTTACATGATCTAATAACAATTTGTACACTGCAGATTCCATAACTTTTTCAATGACTGGTAGCACCTCAAATCAGAACAACTTAAACTACCCTTAACTTTAGGAATAGGAACTATGCTAGATACCTTAAAAATATTAGGAACACATTTTTGTGCTAGCGATAGATTTACAATATGTGTTAGGTACCCATTAGCCAACTGACATCCACATACTGTCTTTAAGTAACTTACTATTTATGCCATATGAACCCATAGTATTACTTAAACTCTAAATTTTTTTTCTACCTGACACAGATAATTGCTTAAATTTACTCAAAATAGCATTACTACTACTATCTAACCTACCAATATTTTCTAATTGAACTTGTTGACCATTGCTAGTTATGGACGCAACAATTTCATGTATATACTTTCTACAAAATAATGATTTAGTTTCCCCGCAATTTTCTCACTCGATTCTTCTATCACTCCCCCAAATTTTACTGGCTTTACTCCACTACTTTTCACTTTAAACAAACTTTTTAACATCCGCCACATTCCTGCCGGACCCCCCACTTGTCATAATATCTTCTTTCTTCGTCTCTCCAGGTTGCCACAAACCTGTTCCTGTATAACTTGTATTCCTTCCATGCTGCCTCAACAACCTTCTTCTCTCTACCATGGACTGAACGTAAAAACAAAAACTTTTTGTAAGCTGCATATTTCCCTCTCCTACATTCTTTAACTTCTTTTGAATACCATGGGCCTATATTTGTTGCACTTCCCGCGAGGTATGAATGGTCCTCGACACCGAAAGGTAAAAGAGGCTATAGATTATGAATGAATGAATGAATTAAAATTGGTAGGTAATAAAAAATACTTACAAGATGCGATCAGACGACACTGCTGTTAATTAAATAAAATCAAGCATTAAAACAGAAATAGCAATAATAATAATAACATTGAAATGCAAATGCACTTCTGCAATAATAACATAAATATAAAATGTACTTACTTACTTAATCCAAAACCTTTCTACCTTTCGGTGTAAGGTTATAGAGTTGAGTTGTGGTTTATGGATTCGGACTTGTCTTGCATATTTCTCTCCACTTCTTTCTATCCTTTGCTACTGTTCGGATTTCTTCCCACTTTATGTTTCTTGATTCTGTTGCCTCCTTTAGTTCCTCCTTCCACGTTTTTCTCGGTCTTCCTATCCTGTTCTTCCCTTTTGGTCTTGCTTCAAACACTTTTTTCACTGTTCTGTCCTTGTCCATTCTTATTACATGTCCCAACCACCCTAACTGTCTCTCTTGCACTGATACCGCTACCGCTTTAGTTTTTAAATTTTCTCTAAATGTTGTGTTTCTGATGTGGTCTCTCCTTGTTTTGCCCTCTATTTTTCGCAGGAATCTCATCTCCATACTCTCGACCCTGCTCCTATGTTTATTTACTGTTGTCCATGATTTGCAGCCATAGATGAGTATTGGTGTTGCAACTTTTTTAAGTACTTCTACTTTTGCCTCTTTAGGTACTTCCTTTTTTCCTAGAAAAGAGGACTTTATGGAGTTAAATAGTCGTCCCGTAATTCCTACTCTTTCATTTATCTCGTCATCTAGTTTTCCATTTTCCTGTATCCATACACCTAGGTATTTAAACTTCTCTACTTGTTCTAATTTTCTGCCCTCTATATATATACGGTGTCTTCTCTTATCTGGTGCTATTACCATTGTTTTTGTTTTTTCTCCGTTTATCTTCATGTTTTTCTTTTTTAGTTCTAAGTTATATACATTCATGTTTTCTTGTAGGTCTTTCTCATTTTTTCCGAATATTACCATATCATCGGCAAAGAGTAGTTCTGATATGTAGATATTTTCCATGTTCCAGCTTCCTACATGGTATTTTCTTGTTTTTTTCTTACATTCTTTTATTACCTCATCTAATACTAAATTGAATAGCAGCGGACTGAGTACACATCCCTGCCTTAGGCCTATATTGGTCTTGAATTCTTCCGACTGCTCGTGTCTAGTTCTTATTACGTTTCCGCTGTCTTCATATAGTGCTTTGATGGCTGCTATTTCTGTGTAATTTATGTTTGCTTTCTCTAAGCACTGCCATATTGCGTCTCTTTCTATTCTGTCGAAGGCCTTTTCTAAATCTATAAAACAAAGATGGATTTCTTCCCCTTTCTCTATGACCTTTTCGCTTAGCTGTCTGATTGTGAATATGTGATCTTGTACCCCCCGTCTTTCTCTAAATCCACTCTGTGTGTCTTCTATTGTCTTGTCTAATTTGTCTCTGAGCCTGGTTTCTAGAATCCTTGCCAATACCTTTCCTGGGATGCTTAGTAAGGAAATTCCTCTGTAGTTACAGCATTCTCTTCGGTCTCCCTTCTTATATATGGGTACTATGATTCCTACTGTCCAGTCTCTTGGCACTTTTCCTGCTACTAAGATGTCGTTATAGAGTTCTAGTAACCTTTCCTTGCCCGTTTCTCCTATATATTTTACCATCTCTGGGGTTATTTCATCTATACCTGGGGCTTTTGCTAGTTTGAGCTTCCTTATTGCTATATCCAGTTCCTGTTTTGTTATTTTGCCTTCTGCGATATCTTCTGCTGTGTTCGTGTCTTTTTCTATACCGGAGTTTTTCCTTCCCCTCTTCCTTTCTGTTCCTCTCGGTTCTTCCCCTGCTGCCAGCAAATCTTTAAAATATTGTCTCCATCTTTCCATTATCTCCTTTTCATTTGTCAGTACATTTCCCTGTTTATCTTTGATGTTTTTTGTGGGTGTACTTTTCTTATTTCTCATTTGTTTCAAAGTTCCGTAAAATAGTTTCTTATTGTCGGCAAATTCATTTTTCATTTTGTTTCCGAATTCTTCCCACGCCTTCTGTTTTGCTTCCTTTACCTTGTTCTTTACCTCCGTTCTCTTCCCTTTGTATAGATTGTAGTCCTCTTCCGATTTTGTTTGCAAATATTTGCGCCAACATTTTTTTTTCTTTTTTACCAGTGCCTTTATGTCCGTTGACCACCATGCCGTTCTTTTGAAGTTTGTGTTCGTCACCTTTGCCACTCCGCAACATTTTCGTGCTGCTTCTACTATGCATTGTTTTATCGTTTTCCATTTTTCTTCTATGTTTAGTCCGATATTGTTTGTCTCAAACTCCTTTTTTAGGTTGTCTTGGTACTTCTTTCTGATGTGTTCTTCTTTTAACATGTAGCTTTTAATTTTCTCTTTAGTTATTTTTATATTTTTCTCTGTTATTTGTTTTTGGTTCACCCTCATATCCATTTGGAGTAGGTAATGGTCGCTGCCTATTTCCGGTCCCCTCTTCACCTTGACATCTTTGATTTTTCGCCAATTCTCCCCGTTCACTAGGAAGTAATCAATGATTGATTTCTCGTTTCTGCTATGTTGCACTCTTGTATATTTGTGTATGTCTTTATGTATGAACTTTGTGTTCGCTATAACTAAATCGTTTGCCACGCAGAACTCCACTATTTTCGTGCCGTTTATATTTCTTTTATGCTCTCCTTGTCTTCCTAAAATTCTCTCTATGCCTCTATTATCATTTCCGACACTTCCATTTAGGTCCCCCATAATTATAATATTGTTTCCTTTCGTATCTATTTCTTTTTGCAGTTCCTCCCAAAACTGGTTTTTTATGTCCACTTTCTCGTCTTCATCAGGTCCGTACGCCACAATAATTTGCCATGTTTCTTCTTTTTCCTCTAGTTTAACTTCTACTGCCATTATTCTTTCATTTACATACCTTTCGTTTATTACAGTTTCTATTTTTTCCGGATGCACCACTAAACCTACTCCCGCTTATGCCCTTTCGGATTTTTCTATTCCTGACCAAAGCATCCAATATCCCTTATGTAATCTCGTATGTCCTTTTCCCTTCTTCTTTGTCTCTGTTATTCCCATATAATCCAACTTTTGTCTCTCCATTTCCTCTATAAGTTCCTCCTCCTTTCCGTTTATACTTCTTATGTTCCATGTACCTATTTTTATATATTCTTGCTTTCCACTTTTTTGTTTCATTTCTCTACTCATGTCCGTGTCTTTTGCTCTGTTCGTCATCTTTTGTGTCTGTTTTTTTATTTTTAGTGTGCTTAGTTTTTTGGAGGAGTCTCTTCTATGACTCTTTGTTCTCCTTCACACCACTTATAGCAAGTTCCGTCTATTGTTATCTTCTGGTACCCAGTTTTTGCTTCTTTTCCATTTGCTCTTGCCGATCTGGCTATTTTTCTTATTTCTGCTTGTATTCTTCTCTCATCCTGTGTTTGATCGTTTTCTATGTATATTCTTGTGCCTTTCAAGGATTTTTTGTTTTGCATTACCTCCTGTTTTTCGTTCCAAGAGTCCATCTCCACTACTGTTAATGCTGGCTTTATGGTATGCACATTTTTGACTTTGACGTCCACTTGTAGTTTTTCTTCGAGGAACTCCATCACAACTTGTTTTTTATCCTGCCCTTTAAATTCAACTCCTTTTATTACAATATTGCATTTTCTTCTATTCCTTTCCACTGCCTCTAATTTTCCCTCTAGCTTTTCTATTCTTTTGATTAGGGAGCCCTTTTCCAGCTCCCATTTCTCTTCCTTCTTCTTGAACTCCTCTCTAAGGTCCTTGTTAGCTTTCGTGTTTTCCTTTATTTCCTTCATCATCTCTTCCAACATTTTTTTCAGCTCGTTCATTTCCGACATTTTGGTATTCGTTGCTTCTGTGCTTTTTTGCAAGGGGTATTTGATAATGTTTTTTCTTTTGCTTTCTCTACAAAGTTCCTGGTCCAGTTCTGTGCTGCTATTTAGCTCCCGTTCCCGTTTGTTTGTATTTTCCATACAGTTAGCTATTAAATGTGATCCGCTAAACTTTTGTTGAAGTTATAAAGCACGTCTATTTGTTTATTTGTTTATCTTTCTTCTAAACGCCGTTGACGCCGACGACCGCCCTGGGTTTATTCACTGCACTGTATTCTTAGAATCGCAAAACACTGAAAACAAACCCTTGATTTTCCTCTGTTTTCTTAACTTTTCGCCACCGTTCCACTTAATTTTATATACCACTTTTCACGTCGCGTTAAAGTTCACGAATTTTTATTGGTGTGATATAGCCCGTATACGGAATTTATATATCGCCACCTGCTATAAAATTCGCGTCCGCGCCGTCCGCTGTCTGTCACAACATCCAAAATATAAAATGTAATAAACAAAATATGAAAAACTTTAATACAATATACAAAACTGAAATCGGAAAACTAAAAATTGTCACAAAAGCACCAGTCTAAATTAGCACAATTAATCAGTTTTTTGGTATAGCGTAGGTTAAGATTGTTCACATATTACGTAAAAATCTAGAAACTTAAAATTTGAAAAAACTATCTCGTCTACGAGAATGTAAAAAATATTTAGTAAAGAAAATTACTTTACATTTGATTATTACTCAAAGAGTTGTAACTTAGGAAATCTGCAAAATTTCATTAAATTAATATCTTTCACTAAGATTCTTTAGCTTATCCGGAATTTTGTTGTATAATACAATAGCCAGATAGTTGGGATTCTTTTTAAAAATACTGGTTTAGCGGTTCGATATCTCTAAACGAGAACCATCATGCGTATTATACAGGGTGTTTCATAACGTAGGGAGGAGGCTGAAAGGGTAGCTAGAGAGGATCAAAATAAAGTTATTTTCTTAATAAAGTTCTGACCAAAACCCAATTACATAAAAATAACAGCAGTTTAAAATTCTTGTAAATTAATTCCCACTTATTGGATACCGGTGGTATTAATGAAGAAAAATTAGAAAGAAAATCATTGCGTTTTCGTTTCTATAGAAACATATTTCTTACAACATCTGATAATTTACTGTTAAAGTAGTTTAATTCTAAATTATACAGAAAACATTAAATTAAGCTACCTACCTTGTTAAATAAAAAACGTTATTTTATAAATTACAATTTTATTATTAAATAAGTTACAAACAATTCACCATAACAAAAACATTCATATTAGGTGTTCGAAATGCTGATCCTGCATTGCAACGCACATTTGCGCTCAACGAATCCAGTTTTCCGATACTCTTGAAAATTGTTGGCCTAATTGCTCTCTTGCAGCGTTGATGCGACAGTGCAATTCGTCGATTGTATCAACTTCGGTAGTGTATATCAATTCTTTCATTAAACCCCATAGGAAAAAGTCCACTGGGTTGAGATCTGGACTGCGTGGAGGGCATGAAATGAATCCACCCCGACCGATCCACCTTTGCGGAAAGATGGTGTCGAGGTAATCTCATGCAGCATGACTAAAATGTGGAGGACAGCCGTCATGCATAAACCACATGATACGGCGTATATCCAAAGGAACATCTTCGAGGAGCTCTGGTAGAACCCCTTGTAAAAACTTCAAATAAGAATGACCACTAAGGCGTGCTGGTAATTTGTAAGGTGTTGTATAAAATACCAGCCCACAGATTCAAACTAAAACGCTGCTGAAAGCTACTTTGGCGAATTGTGGAAGTTGAGAACACCATTCCTAGTAAAACAGCACTCATCCGTCACTAGTACGTGTATTGGAATTTTTTTTCCTATTAGTGCAATTTAGCTGCCATTCGCAAAACTGCTGCCGCAGCCGATAATCACTAGACGACAAATGTTCATCTAAAAAAATTTTTTTTAGAAACTATGTAAAATTTTTCTTTCTTTTATAGTTCTAATATTATTTATTTAAACTAAAATCCTTATACCTATTAGGTGTCGGATTGTAACTATATACATTTCATAAACTATTACAATTTATTTTACATTTTCATGTATTTTATTTTTCCAGGTTTTCCTGTCTTGGACTATTCTATTTATCTCACGTCACTAGATTCCACGCTTGGCCGCTGCTTGTCTTACTTGTTCCTTCCATCTAATTCTAGGTCTGCCTATTTTATTTTTCCCTTGAATTCTGGCTTCATAGACTTGTCTCGGTATTCTGCTTTTATTCATTCGGAGCAGGTGACCCAGCCAACTCAGTTGTCTTTCTTCTGTGATACTTCCTATTGATTTTATATTCCTTTGCTCTATTACTCTTTCGTTTCTGACTCTACCCATTCTAGTGATTCCTTCAATTTTTCTTAGGAATCTCATTTCCATTGCCGTAATTCTACTTCTATTTCTACTCGACACCGTCCATGACTCACTGCCATAAATTAGGGACGGTCTTACCACTTTCTTATTTATTTCGGTTTTCACTCTTTTTGATATTTCAATTTTCCCGAAGAATGAGTGTTTTAGCATGTTGTAAGATCTTCCGACCTTTCCTAACCTCTCCGTTATTTCTTTATCGATTTTTCCACGGTCCTCTATTATTGTGCCTAAATAGTTGTAGCTATTCACTTGTTTAAGATGTTTTCCTTCAAGAGTAATTCTGTGTTTTCTTTCTTGTGTAGATAGTATCATGGTTTTTGTTTTGCTTATATTTATTTCCATGTTGACTTTCCTAAGTTCTTCTTGATAGCAATTCAGGTTGTTTTGTAGGGTTTTCTCTGAGTCTGCTAACAGTATCATGTCATCCTCAAATAGTAGTTCTCGGAGGGACACTTGTTTCATCTTCCAGTTTCCTATTTTCATCCTTTTACACTTTTGTTTACATATTTTTATTACATCATCAATAAGTATCGAAAACAGTAATGGGCTGAGTACACAACCTTGCTTTAGGCCAATCCTTGTTTCGAACTCTGAAGATTCCTCATTATGTGTCCGGACTATATTTTTATTATTTTTATATAGTGCTTTTATGATCTCAATCATACCCCTGCTTACACCTCTTTCTTTTAAGCTTTTCCATATATCATTCCTTCTTACTATATCGAATGCTTTTTTTCAGGTCTATAAAAACAAATGTGTACTTCTTGATTCTTCTTGAGCAATTTTTCCCCCAATTGTCTAACTATGAATATTAGGTCTTGCGTACTCGTTCCTCTTCTGAAACCATGTTGTTCTTCTTCTAGGATTGGTTCTAGATTCTCTGTTAATCTTTTCTCTACTATTCCTGTAAATACTTTCCAGGGTGTACTTGTCAATGTAATTTCTCGGTAGTTGGAGCATTCTTTCATATCACCTTTCTTGTATAGCGGTAGAATTATACTCATGTTCCAATCTTTAGGGGTTTCTTTCTTTTCTATAATTTCGTTTAGCAGGTTACGGAATTCTTCATTTGCTCTCTCTCTCCTATATGTTTTAGCATTTCTGCTGTAATTTGATCTTGGTCTGGTGCTTTACCGTTTTTAATTTTTCTTATAGCATCCGCAACTTCCTCTTTTGTGACTAGTTGTACGTTATTATCTCCCTCTTCTTCTGATATTGTCTCTTCACCTTCTTCCGCTTTTCCATCTTTTATTTCCGTCAGTTGTTCGAAGTATTCTTTCCATCTTTGGATTATTTCTTTAGCTTCTGTTAGTACCTTCCCTTTTTATTCTTTCATATTTTTTAGCGTTGGTGTTTTTTGTTTTCTCAGGTGCTTTAATGTACTATAAAAGAGTTTCTGATTTTCTGTATAGTTCTCGTTCATTTTGTGCCCAAATTCTTCCCATGCTTCATTTTGTGTGTCTTTGATCATTTTTTTTTTACTTCTGGTCTTGCTGTCTTGTATGCATTGTGGTCTTCTTCTGATCTGGTTTGCAGGTATTTCTTCCATTTTCTCTTCTTGTCTTTTACTTTTAGTTGTATGTCTGTGGTCCACCATCTGCTTTTTTTATAGTCGTGTTAGTATTTTTGGTTACACCGCAACTATGTTTTGCTGCCTCTAGTATGTTTTCTTTGAATACTTTTCATTTGTTTTTTATGCCCGTGATAGTTTGTCCTTGTTTGATTTTTTCTTCCACCCTTTCTTGGTATACTTTCTCGATGTCTTCTTCTTTTAGTCTGTAGAATTTGATTTTTTCTTTTGTTACTTTTTGTCTTTTTTCTACTTTTTTATTTGTTATGTTTATTTTGAGTTTCACTTTCAGCAGGTAGTGGTCGCTTCCTATTTCTGCGTGTCTTTTTACTTCTACGTCTTTCACCTTTTTCCAGTTCTCCGTATTTATTATAAAGAAGTCTATGATCGATCTTTCATTTCTGGATTGGACTTCTCTAGTGTATTTGTGTATATCTTTGTGCGTAAACTTTGTGTTCGTTATAACGAAGTCATTTCCTATACATACTTCTAGTAGTCTATTTCCATTGTCGTTTTTCGTTATCTCACCATTTTTTCCCATATATCTTTTGATTCCCATGTTATCTCTTCCTACTCTTCTATTCATGTCACCCATTATTATTATATTCCTTTCCTCCTTGTCAATTTCCGATTGCAATGTTTCATAAAATTCATCTTTTTCTTCTTTTCTTACGTTTTCATTCGGAGCATATGCCACTATTATCGACCATACCTCATTTCCAGCCACATTTATTTTTATTGCCATTAATCTCTCCTTTATAAATCTTTCCTCCATGATCGTATTTATTTTGTCTGGTTTGATTATCATTCCTACTCCTTCTGCTCCTCTGTCTTTTTGGTCTACTCCTGACCAGTACATCCAATAACCTTCCCTTAGTTGTTTCATTCCTCGTCCTTTTCTTTTTGTCAAGGTTTTGTAGCTTTATTTCTTCTATTAGTTTGTCTTCTTTCCCTGTCAGACTTCTCACGTTCCATGTACCCATATTTATTTCACAATACTTCTGTTTTGATCTCACTTCCTTTTTGTTATAAAAGTCGTTGTCCTTTTTCTTAGCCTTGTCGTTTACCTTTTGTTCGTCTTGTTTGTGGGGTTTCCTTAGTTTTGTGTCTTTTGCAATTGCTGGGTTATATCATTCCACTTCCAGATTTCGTCATTTACCCGCAATTTATTGTATTCTATTTTCACGCTTTTACCCTTTTCTCTTTGGTTTCTTGCCTGATTCCTAAAACTTTTCTGTACGTTTCTTTTCTTGACCGTTAGGTCGTTATTTATAAATGTACGTTTTCCGCGCAGGTTTTTTAGTTTCCATTTGTATTTCATGAGGTTTTCCTTGTCTTGTCCGTTTTCTAGTTTAATCAGGTAGCTTTTATCTCCTATTTTATGTGCGTTTTTAATAGCGATATCTAATTCCAAATTTCGTTTTATAAAGTTACCCACTTCTTCTTTTACTTTGGTTGTGTCGCTTATGTCCATGCTTAATCCTGTTATTACAACATTGTTTCTTTTATTTTCCTTTTCTATTTTTTCTAGTCTCATATTGGTTTCATATAGTTCAGTTTTTATCTGCTGGTAATCTTTGTTTATTAAAATGTTTACTTTTTTTATGTTTTCGTTTTCCAGTTCTAGTTTCCTTATTTTTTCCTGGTATTCCTGTTGTTCTAGTCTTATTTGGGTTACTTCTAATTTTAGATTTTGTAGCATACTTACTATTTTATCTATTTTGTCTCCTTGTTGCTTCACTGGCGATCTGACCGTCTTTTTGCTCTTGCTAAATGTCTCTGTTTCCTTGTCACTTGTCGTTTTGTTCTCTGGTCGTTTCCTTTTTGCTTCGTCCGTAGAGCTCATGTTTGTAGTATACGGTTTTCGCTTGTAATAAAGTTAGTTTGGTTGTTTCTTACCGTTTTTTTTGTAGCGTGTATCCTCGCGTATCCGTACTAGTCTCTATATTTCTTATCTTCTTTCTACACAACGATAAGAGTCTACCCCAGTTCGACACCTCAGAGGGTTTACTCTTCTTTGTGTATTTTGAATTGCCCTGTAGGTTTTCGCCTGTAGTACAGCAGTGTACTGTGTGTTGCCTACCTTTAGAAATTTTGGCGTAACCCCAATTTAGGTGACGTTTTTCCTTATCTATTCTCTTACATGCAATTTTCTGCCTGATTACTTTCTATTAACCTCAAAATTTATCTTACTTAATCAACTATTACTCACTGATTCTGTGGTTTTTTCCGATATCCTATCCTACCAGATTTGTGAAACACCGTTATTTCCTTTGATTAACTATCTTCTTATGTTTTAAATATATAGTTCTAATAATAGTAATAAAAACAAATTTATTCTGGCACATCAGGTTTTGGAAAATAAAATTATTGAAAAGTAAATTAAATAATATTAATTAGGTACCTACGTATGTACAGTCGTGTGCAAATAAATCTGGGACAGTGTTTTTTTCACATGCAGATTCAGTTAAGAATTGAAGAATATCTCCATGGATTTCCTGCTATCAGAAAGAGTTACATTAAACTTTAACAGGTACTGAAACCCGTAACTCTCTCTGATAAGAGGAAATCCAAGGAAATATTCTTCAAATTCTTAACTGAATCTGCATGTGAAAAAAACACTGTCCCAGATTTATTTGCACACGACTGTACATTACATGGAGCTGTATGCTATCGTCCTGTTTGGATTATTGATACACGTACAGGACATTATGAAATAAATAGACGTTCAGCTATCACAAACTGATTTACATTGAATCGAAAGAGCAGGTGTACCTCTTTATATACCCACAATTTAGGGTGGGGCGAAAAATGGCTAAAAAATGTTTTAATTTTTGTTTATAACGCATGACCCATCAAAAGTTGCCTATTGGTGTCAGTAATGTGTTTCCAAAAACTCGTTCAATTTGCAAAATGTTTTCTGCCTCCAACTTGCCCCTAAATATTTTGCCCGATTTACCATAGAATGCTGATAGTTCATGCCAGTTTAGACACACGTGAATGAGAACAAATACATTTTTCAAATAAATGTTATTACATTAAATTGAAGTAAACGCAAAAATATAAAAACATGTAGAATATTGGACCATACTACAGCAACTCTAAACATTCAAATTACTTGAAAATTTTATTTAGTTTCAAAACTTCTCAGATCTTGTATTGATTTGATTCTGGCTCGGATGAGACCATCTCTTGAGTCAGGTCCTACGACAGATGTGCTAGCCTCGGTTATTTATTTTACACATGATTCCACTGATTGAGTGTGGCAGGAAAATCTTGAAAAATGTACCAGCGGTGTTTGCTCTTGCTCAATAAGAAAATTGAAATTGGTATCAAAGATATCTTGTAAAATAAGAAGCTCGGTTATTTTAGATGTCTGCCCGTTAATCATGTCAATGTAGTCAGTTGCAACGAAGTTAAGCGGCGGAATTTTCATTAATGTTGTACAATTATTGTCTTATCGAGCTTTAAGAATACGCATCAGTCCTAGTTCTCCTCAGAATCTGAAGATGGTGTAACATGCCCTAAATAATGTGGTCCTGGTTCTTCAATCAATGCAGGATGTCCTTATACGATAGTTCGACTATGATGCTTACTTTTATTATGTTCCATTACCAGTGTCTTGTCTCTACCGTCGGAAAATAGAGGACCGACTACTTTGCCCTCATTCTTTCGTTCAATGCAACACGAGCTTTGGACTTTACGGTTATCAATTCGATGTGTCCTCTTTGATAATCATTCCTACATCTTGTAAAACGGCAGCGGTGATGGCTGCAGCGATTCATCTGTTCGAAACCTCAAATCTGACACATGTTTTGGCCAATGTGGATAATTTAATTCTCATTTGAGGCTGTTTAGATAATGAAGTTGGTATTGTTGATGATGTTGAAGTTCCAGGCTGATTAAAAGGTTCATGATCGTCTTCGTAAATCCGTTGATATTTTGGTGCAGGCTCAGATACAGTTATATGCAATTAATTGTCATTATTTGATGCATTCTCCAAAATTGAGTCAGCACCACTTACCGTAGTATTTTTAACGTTCATTTATGGGTACTTTTCGTATCTTTTCACACTTGCACGTAGTGGTAGTGATCATGAAATCGCATTTATCAAATAACTGAATTGTAGAGTTTTCTCTGAATTTTCTCAAAAATTTCTTTGTGTGTATCACTATTCAATTTATTTTTTGGTTGCTTCATCGAGCGCATATGATTACTATAACATTACTGAATAAGAGATTTAATGCAAGGTTCAGAAAGTGTCAGTATTGAGGCTTTTTTCCAAATTCGTCTACATTTTAATGTTAAGACGTTCGATATTTCTAAAATTGTCGGTTCCTGTTTTGAATATTGTTTAATTTTATGTCTTAACTACAAGTAACACTTAAGAACGTCTTCGTAAGTCGGCAAAACATTACCACTAATGTCTTTAGGCACACTAATAATTATATCATTAACTTGACTTCCAGTTTTGGTCGATAATTTTACCTGCAAATGGAAGATCAACTTCTTTACATTACTACATAAATAATACATATTATTATAAAAGGTCGTACGTAGTATTATAATCACTAACTGTAAACTGTAACTGTAAAGATACAAAGTTTCTACAGTATTTTTTCAACTAATAACTAACGAATCACACAATCGCGTCACATAATGAACTATCAGCGGTCAGGTGTCTATATATTTCGAGATTAAGAAGTTAGAAATTTGTTAATAACAGTGATACCTGTTCTTCCGTTTTATAGATATGTTTTGTGTTTCGCAATAAATCCCTTAGATTGCACAGCTCTGCATATTATAATCATTATCTGACTTCAATAGCATAATACAATATTTTGGTGCATAGTATGCAATTCAAGGTCAAGTTGGAGGCAAAAGATGATGTTTAAAAAATCTGAAAAAAATTGTGGTTTACCGTCACATCGAAAGACAAGTTTTGAGATGTAGTGCTATTCAAAATTTTGATTTTCATTTTTTTGCCCCACCCTAACCCACATAGCCAGAAATCGACCAATTCTTAATTTGATTGGTTCCAGAGCAAAAATCGGCGTGGTTTAAGTGCTCTGATGTAGGAAACATGCAAGGACATGTTTAGATATGTCCACTCAATGTTCGGCAGAACAATATTTATTTATTATATAAAAGTAACTTTGAAATTGTGTAAAATTTAATGTTTTTTGAAAAAACTATTTAAGAACATTTCTCAAAATTCTGACGTGATGGAGCAAATTTGAAATCAGATTCAGAATCAACATGACAAAAGACATAAACTACACATATTTATGTATAAGAAAACCAAACTGGGTTGACCAGTGAATCTGTGCGAGCCAGTTCTTGCATCTTTTGCAGATGATACGGGTACAAACCATTGCTGCTCAATGTGCGCCAAACAAAAGGTGGAGAAACTCCTACTTGGTAGGAAATTTGTACTGAAGGTTGGATCAGCATCAACCATTTCTAAAACTTCTTCCTCCACATTCACCCCAAGTTGATTTGGTCCGCCGCCACCTCCGAATGTATAGGTATGTCTTGCACGTGCAGCGTTTTGTTCAGCAGCTTCATACATAATAATCATATCTACATGTTCTTCATTACTGTAATTAGCCATTTAAGTCGAATTAAACACTTAACAGCTGATGTGCCTATCTTAATTTTTATGTTTAAATAAATTAACACTCAAAGAAATTTCTACTACTTGTTTTTTAGTTATTATTAAATAGTCAACGGTTGTCAATCAGTGAACACCAATTTTTAGTCATTCAAAAGAAAATTTTAAATAGCCGTAATTTTTGTTATTTATTTTTTATATTTTTTTTAACTTAACATTGTTTAGTCAACTCTCAAATATCCCCTGCTTGAATTTAAAACGTAAATTACTCAGTTTGTAAAGAATGCTCATTAATTTATTCAACTTTAACTTGCTGTAACTTTTTTGGTGTTGGATTTTGGTCAGACGTTTATTAAGAAGATAACTTTATTTTGGTCCCCTCTAGCTACCATTTCCGTCTCCTCCGTACATTATGAAACACATTGTAGGTATAAATAAAAGTTGTTTAAATGTTTTGTAGCAATCAGCAGTAACTAACAATAACGATACAAGGTAATGTCATATTTATTAAGCTTCTGCAGCAATCTCTACATTTTGCATACAGTGACAATCCTAACAAGAAACATCGCTAAAGTCTTTTTTTAAGGATCCACCACCTGTTGCGATAAGCTGGTATAAGGAAAATTAACAGCTGTTTAACAATAGAGGTTGTTTACGGTCTTCTTTGTATCCTTTCAAAAGGTGATGGTACACCTTAAAGGGAGTTGATAAACCTTAAAACGCCTCGGTAAGTTGTCTAATAATTCTTATAATCTTTACATTAAAAGATTAATTTGTTTTAAAATCTAGTAATCTACTACTTAATCAGCACTGTCCAATTGTTATTAAGTTTGTTTATTTGGCAGGTAAAGTTGTCATCAATAAATTAACCTTTACTATCACCATTTTTTGAATGAAATCCTAATATTCAGTAACAAAAGATACATTGTATTATTGTTTACAGATTTTTTTAAATAAATAAAGTTTTAGTTCTCTAGTACATAAATCAAAAGTAGATTGTATCGTATGTTTAGCATACATTCCTAGTAAAATAGCATGTAATAAACGAGTTAATATTTATCTTCTACATTCAACAGAAATAATTTTTTGAATTTTAGACAAAAGACCCACCTGCATCAGTTAACTTCAAAGTATAGCGTTCAAGGGTTAAGTGTTTTGCAATAAATAACTAATGCAAAATAATTCGTCTTCAAAACATTTGTTACACATTTTCCCGAACTACATAATCATCGAACCAGAACAACTCATAGAAAAACTTTCTATTTAAAATCGTTACAATATCAAAACCTAGCGACAGGAAGCCATAATAGCGCCGACATCGTCGAAATCAGTTTTCTCATTAATATTCTTAGTTTTAATGTTTTCGTCCTGATTAGCAATCAGTCTCCCTTCCTCTTTCCACCCATACTTCTTCACCCAGTGCTTCAGAGTCAAATCGTCAACATCGCCCAACAGCTCTGCGAACTGTCCTAGGTCTATTCGCTGATATGTGATGC
Source organism: Agriotes lineatus (assembly GCA_940337035.1). NCBI lineage: Eukaryota > Metazoa > Arthropoda > Insecta > Coleoptera > Elateridae > Agriotes > Agriotes lineatus. Next base: position 126,297 of record CALNHX010001516.1, read on the forward strand.
CTACGACGTGGCAGACAAACTTGCGGATGGAGTCGAAGAAGCTTATAATCGGCTGCGTCAGCTCAGGCATGGAGTGCACCCGCTTCCAGAAGACTTGGAAGTCACACTGCTCCAGGAGGTCTCCCAAGTAGCTACATTATCTGGTTGATAGGTTCCTCAGCTAGCTGAAATATATTGCAATTTACATAAGCAATCAACTTGCATTATCATATGTTATAGTAACTATGATATTCTCTTGCCTCGAATTCTTGTTCTGCAGATATTCTTTTGTATAGAATTCTCCTAATATCAAATTACTATCTCACCTCTAATTCTGCGATGTTAGTGAAGACTTACATTAAAGTGTTCATACAAAAACATTTTGATGGAACAAGCATATGAGTTAAGAGAATTGTTTTGCTGACAATTGCCAGTATGTACTACATTGAATAAATTTTAATATATGATAAAACAAAATATTTTTAGAAATAATGTTGTGTATAATTTTTTGTAGTAGTTGCATTGTTGCATTAATTATATTTTTAGCAAATCCGAATTGCTGTTTCATTTATTGGCCATTTTCAATTCGTAACCGGAAGTTGGAAGTCAAAAAAAATTATTTTGCTATTAGCAAAATTAAAAGTAATGTAAATTTATATAAAGTAACCTGCATGGATGCTGAAAGAGATGCACTTGCGTATTTTAATTTTGGTGCTAAATACACAGGGTGCTAATGAATTGCAGGGACAAACTTCTAGGGCTTGAAGTATACACGAAAACAAACATTTTTTCTTAATACATACAGGCTGAGTTTTTTATCATGTAACAACTTGTAGGCAACCCATTATGCAGACGCATGAATTATGCATGCTTCTGCATAATGGGTTGCCTATAAGTTGTTACATGATAAAAAAATCAGCCTGTATATGGTCAAGTGTTTCCTTTCAGGGATAGAGCTTCTCAAAGATTCTTTAAGAAGGGCCTAAATGTAGGCAACTCAAATTGCATTTTCAATTATTTTGCACAGGTCACACAGAATTTTGGAAAAAAAACCCGATCTAGATATACATGCATTCAAATAACGTCAATTTTGACACAATTCGATATTTTTTTACTTTTCTTGCATTCGTTTCTTTCTGTACCTTTTATAATTCGTTTTTTTTCTTCTGTGATTTTTTTGATCATTTTCGTTTTGTTTCGTATTTTTGTGTTATGGCAAATTACACTTTTGCCGAACAGCTTGCCATGATGTTCATGTATGGAGCTGCTTGAGGTAACGCACTTGAAGCACAAGGCTTTTAGTGTAGTTTCATGTCGGCTGCAGGAGGAAGGTACATTCGTTGTCAACAGACACAAGGACACAACTGTGGAGCTACCAGAACAAGGCGAACGGTGGATTTTGAGGAAGAAGTTTTGGAGAGAGTGGCTGAAAATCCTTCTATTACTTCAAGAGCAAATGTACAGTGACGCCTATAATTGGCCTAACGGCTGTTGGCGGAGTGCGAAGTAAAATAAAAAATAAAAATAAAAAAATAAGAGCCGTAGCTCATGAAATGGGAGTAAACCATTTTTCAGTATGGGAGGCACTACATGAGCAGCAGCTACATCCGCAACATCCATAGAAGGTACAAACCATGGTTCAAGCAGATTTTCCCAGAAGGGTAGAATTTTGCCAGGAATTTCCGCGGCGGTGTAATGAGAATCCAGAATTCCAAGTAAACGTTCTGTTTAGTGACGAGGCATCTGTTACGAAAGAAGGAATATTCAACAATAGAAACAGCCACATTTGGAATGATGATGCTGTGGTTCAAAATGGATACCAGCAAAGATTTTCAGCGAACATTTGGGCCAGGATTGTTGACATTAAGATTCATTGGACCATATTTGCTACCCTAGAGGTTAACAGGAATAATTTATTTATATTTCTTGCGCTCTTTTTTCGGAGGAACTCAGAGAATTTTTATATAACACTTTTCCCAACAAATGGATAGGTCGAGGAGAGCATGTGGCATGGCTTCCACGTTCTCCTAATTTGATCCCACTTGATTTCTTTTTGTGGGGTTCAGTTAAAACGTTCGTGTATGCCACACCAGTTGAAACTGTAAAACTTACAGCTTACAGAATCTAGATTGTCTTTCAAGGTAGGCCATGAAAGGCCCTTTGATCATATTTGATTTCACTGAATTGGCAATATGTGGAAAGAAGTAATTATCAAACGTACAAAGTTTAGTTATATTTTAATTGACAAGTAATCAGTAGCGGTGGGTAGCAGGATTTTATTTCTGCAGTGACTAACGTCATATGACAGATTCTTTGTGTTTTAAAGTGTGAAAATTGCTGTTGCTGAATTTGTTAATTCTGTTATTTTGTTATTGTTGCTATTTTTGTGTGTTGTTAATTCTGTTTTGAAATGCGCCATACCACAATGTTGAGTACGCCTCTGACTTATTGTGTCATTTAGCTTAAATAAGATTAACAATTTAATGTCAATATGATAGATGTTAAAAATTTTACCAATACGAAACTTGGAAATGACTAGATTCTAACATTAATTCCGATTTTCACCGCGCTTCAATCTATATTCTCTAAGCTGTACAGCGCGTATTCTTGCTGCATGTGAAGAAGTTCAACAGACTCCTGGTATATTTGGAGCGGTACATAGGAATTTACTTCGTAGATGTGCTTCGTGTGTAGAAGCTAGGGGGCGACATTTTGAACAATTACTATAATTTTGTTTCATATAGTTGATTTTTGTTTCGTTATTTTGTGTTTTTCTATTGCTTATTTAAATTTAATTTGAATTTGAAAAGTGGGAAAGAGGGCTTTAGTTATCCTGTATTAATTTCCGTTGTTATGAAAATAAATAGTAGGTAGTAAATTAAGTTGCCTATATTTAGGCGCTTCAGAAGAGTCTTTGAGAAGCTCTATCCCTGAAAGGAATAACTTTTGACCATACATTTATTAACAAAACATTTTTGTTTTCATGTATACTTTAAGCTCTGGAAGTTTGTCCCTGCAATTCAATAACACCCTGTATAAAAGACCGTCAAAGGAGTTGCTATTCCAACGTATTCACAGTGCAGGAACTGATGCAATAAAAATATTGTTTTAAGAAATTAAAATATGGCGTGTTGTTTAAAATGTATTTTTAATAGTTAGTTAACAAACAAGTTTGTTAATGAGAGCGATTAATAGTCGAGATATTTTAACACGCGAGCGCGTTAATTGTAGAGATTGTTAACCGCCGATTAACACACGAGTTAGTTATATTTTTTCGTTGATCGTATCTTATAAATTTGAAGAAAATCTAATTTTATTCCAAGATTCGTATAGTGTAGGTTGCCTGGTAGCTGTGTGGTAGTTGTGAATACTCCCATTACGTACACATCACTCGGAAGGCGATTTGTAACGCGTGTCTAGTATCTATACCTTTTCAACTTCAAATTGGGATTAATCAATTTCAAAATAAGAATAAACAATTTCAAAATGAAATATACAATTTCAATTTGAGAATAAACAACTTCAAATTGGGACTAATCAACTTCAAATTGAGAAAAGCTTTTAGTTAACGGTAGTCTTTGGAAAATTACAATTACATGGTTGTGACAGGACGGAACACCAGGAACAACTAACAATAATTAATTCCGTCCTGTCACAACTATGTAATGTCATTTTCCAACAACTACCGTTAACAAAAAGTTTTACTCAATTTGAAGTTGATTAGTCCTAATTTGAAGTTGTTTATTTTCAAATTGAAATTGTTTATTTCATTTTGAAATTGTTTATTCCCATTTTGAAATTGATTAGTTCCAATTTGAAGTTGAAAAGGTATAGTATACGGCTCTACCGTTTTGTACAGATTCTTTAGTGTATTTTTAGATTTTCTTATGAATGAGTTAATTGTTGAACTATACCAAATACCGACACACTACGTATAAGTATTGCTTTGTGATTACAGTGCAGTGTGCTTCCCTGAACAATAATATTAAGTAGTAAGCCGAGAGATTTATATACCTACCTGTTTGTAGAAAACATTTTATTTTAGTTTGACTTAAATATGGCAGGCAATAACTGCGCCGTGACTATTTGTAAAAACTCGTCAGGTGAAGCTAAAGCAGCCCAAGAAAGTATTTTATTTTTTCGCTTTCCGAAAGAGTCAATAATTCGAAAACAGACAAATTCAATGCAGAAAACAGTCGAATTTGTAGCCAACATTTTACAAGAGAAGGCACGTTTGTTGAACATCAATCCGAGAAGACTAAAAATATCAGGTAGGTAGAGTGTAATTAAACTTTCGTAAAAATACAAATATTTTAACGGTGTTGATACCACCATTAGTCTTGGATTTTCCGTGCCGCTGTGTCGGGGTGCTTTGGTCTGCAAACCGCTGTTAGTCTGCAATCTCTATGACCGGCCACCCCTCTGAAACAAATGGACGGAAGTTCCAAGACATCGTTCTAAACTGTTTATAATCATTACAAAAATACTAAAGAATTATGGAAACATTGTATTTGTTTCTTCTTAAGTATACTTACCTACTAGAATTCTAAACAAGATTAATATTGCTAATTGTCATTTTCAAGAGTCCTATCTTTAAATTTATTGCCAGCACCAGATGCCTCATCAAACACCCCAGTGTCTTCTAAGACATCTCGAGACACGCGTGCACTTGTTAAAAACGGAAAAGCAATAATAACGACTCTTCTGGTTAACGAAGCTCTAATGGAAGAGGAAGTTTTGGGAATTTTGCCATCGACAAGTCAAGAAAGTGACTTGGATATTTTAAAAAGGCACTGTGATACTATCACTAAAGAAAATAATTCTTTGAAGAAAAGTTTGGAAGAAGCACAAAATAAAATATCCGAATTAAAAAATAGAGTATTTGAACTGGAAACCAAAATTAAATATCAAACGCATAATAAGGATATTACTCTCACCACAAAATTGACTGAAGTTTTCTCCAATTTTTTAACTCCGAATCAAGTAAGGGTTGTATTGAAGAAACAAACCAGGGCAAGATGGAACTCAGAAGAAATAGCAAGAGCGTTCACATTACGATATTTCAGTCAACGCTGCTACAGATATTTGCGTGAAACTTTGAAGTACCCATTACCTGGCCTGTCAACTCTGCAAAGCTGGGCATCTAATTTACATTTAAGAAACGGCCTGCTAAAAGATGTATTAAAGATTATGGATACCACGGGTAAACTGAAAAGAGACTTTCAAAGACTGACGGTGGTTTTGTCTGATGAAATTAAATTTGCATCAACATATGAATACGACCAGAAAAGCTGACGATATTATTGGCCCTCACACATATGTGCAGGTTGTAATGGCCAGAGATCTTTTCGATAATTGGAAGCAAACAGTGTAGATCGGATTTGACATAAAAATTACAAAGAAGCTTCTTGATGAAGTTGCACTGCATATCGTTAAGTATAATGTGATGACGTGTGTATTAGACTGTGGAGGAGGAAATCAAGGCTTATGGACCAAACTGGGGGTCTCTATCGACCATACTTTCTACAGCCATCCCGTTAGGCAAGAATATATTTACTTTTTCCCTGAAGCTCCTCATCTTCTGAAGCTAACCAGAAATTGGTTAATTGAGACTGGATTTACTTTGAGTGATGGAAGAATCATTTGTAAAAAACCTCTTGAAGAACTTATAACCGCCACAGATACCGAAATCAGTTCGTGCCATAAATTGCAAGATAATCAGCTTACCTGTAAAAGAACTCAAAGGCAAAATGTTCGGTTGGCTGCGCAATTGTTATCAAATACAACGGCAACTGCACTTAAAAGATATGTTTTGTGCAATAAACGGCAAGCAGAAGATCTTGGTATTTTATAAATATAATCAGTACATGGTTTGATATTATGAATTCGTATACATACACTAATGGCTAAAATTTCGAATAAACAACGGTATGGAAAAAGATTGGAAGAGCAAATCGAAACACTAAATCAAGTCAAAGAAACATCCAGTGGACTACGTTGTATAGGAAAAAAATCCTTGCAGGTGTTCCAAAAAGGAATTATTATTTCCTGCGTATCTATGCAAGTACTGCATACCAAATTAGTTGAAAAGTACAAAGTGTCTTACATTTTGACCCATAGGTTAATCAAGGTTCTCTGGAAAACTTTTTTTCGCAGGTAGGCATTTTTGTATTATCGTGTATAATTCTAACGGTGCATTCAAAATTATTTTCCTCTTGTAGATAAGAACTATAGGTGGTGGACGGGATGTTGTCGCCCACTACCACGGATCTTCAATAAAACTCCTTGTTCTTGGAAATCAACTTTAATTAGGAAATAATAGTTGCAGGCGCTGCGCAAGCACCACTTCCCTTACAGTATTATTTTACTAACTTTCGCCCTGCCGCTTGCAGCACCAAGGGCCAGCGCCCCCCTCCGCAGGAAGTGTATCCCCGCTACTGCGCAGGGCGCGATATTCAATATTTAAATTTAAGATAAATCTTAACATTAATCTTAACAGGTGGTTTACACAATCATCCATCTCCACTTGATGCTATTTACAGAGTTAGAATGATACTCTTGGAAAAAAATCCAGGCATCGTTCAGTCAAACACCAATTTCCAACATCATGAGGGCTTAGACTCCGAGCAATATGTTGTCGCTAGTACTTTTCAGCAAGCTAAAATTACTAAACTGCAGCTGCCCGAAGCACCCCGGACATCAACAGAAAATAATGAATTTTCTGATACCGAAAGCGATTCCTCAAGTACTGAAACTTCAAAAAATGCCTCAACAGCAACTACTTCAAAGAAATCAGAAGAGGACGGTCTAACTTATATTGCTGGGTATCTTGCAAGGAAACGCCAAATGGAGTTTCCTCACATGGGATGTTAATCTTATAAAAACGATCCCATAAATATGTATTTGCACAGTATAATAATAATAATAATGACTTTATTTAGTTTTTTAACTTCATAAATAGCACAACATTCGTCCAGATAAGTATAAAGTACACAGTATTTAATATCACAGAATGCACAAAAAAATAACGTAAATATAAATACATATGTACATATAGTTATCTATTTAAATACAAATCTTTTAGTTTTCTTTTAAATCATTTTACATCACAGTTTTTCAGACTATCAACTAAGTTGTTATATGCCAATACAGCTTTATAAAATAATGAGTTTTGACCAGCAGTTAAATTTTTACGGGTTACTGTAAAGTGGTTAGCCCTCCTAGTACTATAGGAATGTGTTTCTGAAACCTTTTTTAACAAGTTACTAAAATATTTTGGTAAAATCCCACATTTAATTTTATGAATGAATAAGAGGCCCTGCATTTCACAGTAATTTTTTATATCAATCCACTCTAATGAATGCAACATGTCTCTAATGTGAGTTATATACCCTTTATTAAGAACTATTCTCATTGCCCTGATTTGTAAAATCTGTAACCTGTTCATTTCTCTTACTCCTGCTAAATACAAAATAATTGCACCAAAATTAAAATGTGGTAGAACAATAGCATTATAGATTGTTAGTTTAGTCATCATACTTAAATAACTACTATACTTGTAGAGTAGACCCAACTTTCTAGCTATTTTTTTACATATATTGTAAAGGTATTATGTTAATATTATGATTATAATTTAATTTAATAAATACACACCCTACACATATTTTTATTTTTACTTAAAAATCAAATTTTTACTGATTAAAATAAATAATAACCGTATCAATGGGTTCATTGAATCTGTGTTTTGCCCTTTGTAGTATTGCGCACATCTGCAAATTAGATAAATTATGTCTATCTCATTTTTTTCGGTAGGCATGAAAACTCAAATCTGGTTAGGTTCACCCCTTTGTTCTGAACAAAAATCCCCGTGATACGCCACTGGGCTGTGAAAATTAGAAATAGTAAGAGCGCAGACGAGCTACGCTGTCAATAATTTCTATCAGCAGATTGATTCTACGTGCACTTAATTTCTGTGTAATTATAGTGAATTCAAAACTAAATCCATGAACAAATTAACAGGTAAGTCAAATCTCGCGGTTTATTAAGCGTCCCTTGATCGTGTTTTGTTTTAGATCGTTAGCGTCTTCCCTCGCAATTCAAATGTTTTACGAAGCGTCCCTACATAACCTCAACTTGTTTTTACAATTCATGTCTGACCGTCGTGAATAGAGGACGTGCGCTTTCCGCAGAATTGCAGCAGTTGTATACATTGTGAAAGTTAATTGCTATAAAATGGGATCCAGACGTAATAAAAGTGCAACGAGTGAGAAAGATCATGATATCGTGGCCCAGAAGATAGTAGACAAGTTACTGGGAAATAAGCTGTTTGAGGATAAGCTGTCGAGTATGATAAAAACTGCTATAGACTCGCAGCTTGGGGAATGCATATCCAAGCTTGAAGATAGGATAAGCCAACTGGAAAAACAACTGGATAAAGTAGTAGACGACACAGATGATGCCTTGGATTCATACGAGCAGTATACTAGGGAAAACAATCTAAGAATTTTCGGAGTTCCGGAAGGTCAACACGAGGACACGGATAGCGTAGTAATTAACTTGTGTAGGGAGAAGCTTGGGATTACTATATCTAAAGAAGCCATCGATATAAGTCATAGATTGAAAGAAAGAGTAGGGCAGCACAAACCAATCATAGTTAAATTGGTACACAGAAGAGTAAAAAAGGAAATTTTTAACAACAAAAAGAAATTTAAAGGTTCTACAATAATTATCAGAGAGGATCTAACATCAAAAAGAATGGAAATTCTAAAGGAGGCTATAAAGAAATTTGGTAGCAGATCGGTTTGGACATATGGTGGGAATATATTCGTAAAAACTGATGAGCATGTGAAGAAAATTAATACGTGCGACGATTTAAAGGCTCTTTAATACGAGTGTAGCTGTGAAATGCGGAAAAAGTGTAGTGTTAGAGTGTGATAGTAAACACGCGCGATTTTGGGTGTTTGCGAATTCCTTTTTTGTGTTTCTAATCTTTTGAGAAATAATAATTTTAATTTTATTTTTGTTATCGAATAGCAGGTATGAGTGCGGGCACTTCTTGCAGTAACTTAAAAATTGCTCATGTAAATATAAGGTCGTTGATACCAAAAATGAATTACATTAGAAATATCATTGATAATTACGACATACATTATCAAAAACCTGGCTTTCGAGCAATATAGATAACTGCCACATATCAATTCAAAATTACAATGTCGTTCGTAAGGATAGAGAAGGTCGCGGTGGAGGTGTAGCTGTATTTATAAAAAAATCTTTAAATTATAAACTAATAGATACAAATAGTACTATTGGACAACTGTGGTTCTCTATTAAAATTAAATCGGTTACTTATGTGTTTGGCGTAGTTTATCGACCTCCTTCTTCAGACTATAAAACGTTTGTAGATGAGCTAGAAATATCGTTTACTCTATGTACGTCCGTGTCTGATGGAATTTTTTGCCTGGGTGATGTAAATTTTAACTTATTTTCGAAATCTGACGTATCCGTATTATACTTTAACGAATTTCTTGAATGTCTTAATCTGAAACAATTAATCTCCGAACCAACGAGAATCACAGAGCAATCTGCATCCCTAATAGATGTTATCTTATGTAGTGACCCCTCATTGGTCAGGTCATCTGGTGTTGAGGTTAATAATGAATCTGATCACGAAAGAGTTTATTGTACTCTTGCTGTAAAATCACCTAAGCAGATACCAATAATAAAAACATATCGCGATTTCGAATATTTTGACATTAATAAATTTAGAAATGATCTATATTTGTTGCCCTTGCAACAAATATATCACACTAAAGATATTAACAATAAAGTTTCTATCCTTAATAATAGCTTAAACAGTTTATTTAATGTACATGCTCCGTGGAAAACAATTAAAATTACAAAAAAATTTGCTCCGTGGATAACGGATAATATTAAACTAATGATGAAGATGAGGGATGCTGCTAAACGTAAATATTTGAAATCTAAAAATCCAGCACACTGGAAATATTACAAAACTCTTAAAAATTTTACTAGTACCAGTATAGTAAACGAAAAAAGGCATACTTTGTGTACAAAACTAAAAACTGCAGTATAAAACAAATTTGGAAAGACCTTCACTTACTCAATTTACAAAAATCTCAAAATACAGAAATTCCAGGTCAGCTATGTAATCCTGAGAATATTAACAATTTTTTCATAAACAGCATACCGAATTTACCTATTAGCAATGAAATCAAAAACTATTATTTGACGCGTATCAATAATATTCCGGAATTTAATTTCGAAACAATAACAGAAGAGGAAGTGGGCAGGATACTATATGGGATTAAAAGTAATGCTATGGGCGTTGACGGTCTAAATATTAAAATGATTATGTATTGCTGTCCATTTATACTTCAACCTTTAACTCATATTATAAATTTTTGCTTGAAGTATAATGTGATAGTTGGAAGCATGCCCTTGTTATTCCATCGCCGAAAGTAAACGAACCTGGGCATTACTCAGACCTTAGGCCGATTAGTATCTTGCCTACTTTCTCTAAAATAATTGAAGAAATTATGAATAAACAAATCAGATATTTTCTAAATGCATTCAATTTGCTACCGGAATTTCAGTGAGGTTTTCGTAAATGTTATAGCTGCACTACTGCAATTGCAAATGTAACAGACGACATACTCGAGGCTACAGATAACGGAAAGTTAACAATTTTGGTTCTATTGGATTACAGTAAGGCATTTGACACTATTAATCATTAATTATTACTTTTAATATTGCACTTTATAGGGTTCTCGTCAAATGCAATTGATTTAATTAAACATTATTTCAGTAATAGAACGAAAAGTGTCAAAATTAATGAACATATTTCATCCTTACGTAACATTGAAAAGGGCGTGCCTCAGGGGTCGATTTTAGGACCCTTGTTGTATACCATTTATACATCAAATTTCTATAAATCTGCTACTTATTGTAAAATGCACATGTATGCCGATGATACTCAGCTTTATTATTCATTTCAACCAGCGGATTTTGACTCTGCCGTAAGAGGGGTTACGTATGATTTAAATGAACTTTATAAAACATCTGTACAGCACGGACTAAAATTAAATCCATCAAAATCGTGTGCTATTTTATTTGGCAGATCATCTAATTTATTGAATATTCAAAATTTGTTACGTATAACTATTAATGATATTGAAATTCCAGTAACTACACAAACATATAAACAAATGTATTCAGAAAGCGTATTTAAATTTAAAATTGTTATATCCACACAGATCTTATTTAAATAAGATTCAGAAAAAAATGCTCTGCGATTCTCTTGTATTATCCCAGTTTTCATATTGCTCTGAAATTATAGGTCCTTGCTTAGATGTTGATACCAGAAATAGATTGCAAAGGGTGCAAAATTTATGTTTGAGGTACATTCACGGTATACGTAGATATGAGCACATTTCACATAAGTTGCAGGAAACAAAGTGGCTTAATATGAAAAATAGATGCTTATTACAAACTGCATGTTTTTATCATAAATTGATACTTTGTAAAACCCCACCATATCTCTATAATAAAATAACCTTCAGGACGGACGTGCATAGTTTAAATTTGAGGTTTAGAAGTTTAATTACGCCACCCCAACACCGTACCGCTTTGTTTGAAAGATCGTTTACATTCAATATCAGTAAAGTATATAATGAGTTACCATTATCATTCAAAACCCTTTCTGTTAAACAATTTCGAATAAAGTTATTTAATTTGTATCTAAAATCTCAAGAAACATGAGTGAGCTAAATTAACCAACTTTTTAAATTTACCACATATTAATAAAACAAAAATTGTGAGTTTGCAAGAATTGCTCGGACTTGAAATGTATTTGGAAACGACGGGTTTGTATTTGTATTTTGTGTTTGTCATGTGTATTACTTAAACTTAAAAATTTAATTTATATTTGCAAGGTTCAGACGAAAAACAGTTGTACTGATCTGGACCTTGAGATTTTGAAAATATTTTATTTTGTATATGGTTGTTTTTATATATCTGTTTATTTTCAAATAAAAACAATTATTATTATTATCATTATTATTAATTTCTGGGACACTCGCTCTATTTAGACGTATTGTAATACTGGGATCTGCTTTCTCTCATAGGACTCGTTCCTCGTGGTAAATTTCGTAGCTCTAGCACGCTTATTTGCTTGGCACCACTAACCTGACCTTCCTTAGTCTGCGGCAACTTTTTCGGAGAGCATCTCCTGACGGTTGCTGTTGGATTCTGGGCTCCCGAGATGCGGCAACTGCTGTGTTGGCCTCGTACCCTCCGGCCGGAACTGCTGACACTCTCTCTCAGGCTTTGGACCTTGGCTGAAACCCGCAACTGGTGCTCGAAGACTGGATCTGGGCTGCCGATCTTGTTGTTGGAAGTGGTCACCGGAGAAAATATTTTCAATGTGATGGATTTTTAAACCCACACTCTCACATGTACTCTGCGAACTCCTGATCACGCCGGTATAATTATTTTTATTTATTTATATGGTAAATGGTTTAAAAGTTAAATAAACTGGAGACACAAATTTAGCTTGTCAGGAATTAATTTATTTCAATTATTTCTCCCCTTGTTCGTTAACAACAATTGCCTATCTGGCTACATAAAAAACGGATGTTAACTGAATACAATGCAATTATTTATAGTCTAAATTTACAACTTAATTTATAAAACTGTACCTAATCTTATTTCTAAATTATTGTTTGTTCATGTTCTAGCGCCACTCACATAGTTTTATTTTAATTGTCTGTTCACTTCTGCCATTACACTGACTTATTTTTATAAACACAAATGTTGTCCATTTCCTGTGGTTTGATATTTTTGCAGTTTTATAAACCCTGTCTGAATTTCACCAATCTTCAAATATTACTGCTCCATTTTCTTATAGCCTTATTCGATCTAGTATTGTGCTCTTTTTGCACTTTATTGGGAACATTCTGTCCTTCTTACCTTTATTTAAAAAGTTCATAGAACTGTACTTATTTAATTATACTGACATGTAAATGTAATTGACCTGCATGTAATAAATCCCTTTGGTGATAGATTTGTTGAATTATTTGATTGGCTTTACATTGCACCAACCTCTTAATTTATGTTAATTGATATTTCAGTGACTCCAATTTACAAATTTGAGCTCTGCCTTATTGCCATTCATTCTAAAGTACTTTCATTTAATATCGGCAATGCTTAACCGATGTAATCATAAATAAAAACTTCTAATGTGACTTCTTGCAGTTGCCTGCTTACCCCAGCTCTGTGCTTTAATTGACTTGCTTTAATTATTGATTCTGCAAGCAGAGTTGTGTAACGGGCTAAAGACCATTTCAATATAATCAACATGCTCTACAAATTTCAGACTTTTGTCTACAATAATTCCTAAATATCTGATACTGTTTACAACTTCTATATTTTTATTTGCAATTTCTAGCCTAAGTCTATTATTCTCAATATACGTCATTACTGTTCTATTATCAATTATCATAGCTTTCGTTTTACTGACATTTAATTTCAATTCTTTACTATAAGCCATTTGTGTAATAAATCTAAATCTCGGTTTATTTGTTCATACAATGAATCGATGTTAATTCCACTTATGTATAAGACCATATCGTCAGCAAACAGATGAAATTTTGAGGGTTTGAAAACATATTGAACATCATTTATATAAATAATAAAGAGTAATGGCCCCAGAATACTACCCTGAGGAACACCACACTCAATTGGTAGTTCGGCTGATACGATACAGTTACATTTCACCTTTTGTTTTCTATCTTGCAAGTAACTTTTAAACCACTTTAATACTGTTTCTTCTATTTCTATAGTTTGTAATTTATTAATTAACCTTTGGTGGTCAACTGTCTCCAACGCTCTTTTTAAATCTATAAATATTGCTATTGTTGTCAAGCCACTGTCTTTACTTGTTTGCCAATCATTTAATATAAATTAAAATGCATGTTCGCAACTGTGATTTTCTCTAAACCCTGACTGGAATTCAGTTAAGTAGTATGCCGTCTTGGGTGCAGAATTTGTCATTTGGTGGTCTCACTCAGCCTTCAAATTCTTGGTTAGAACCAGTTAAAATGCTAGAAAAACGTTTTATAACGGAGGAATTCTTTTAAATTTAAGAATAACATAATTAGAAGAACTGCGACAATTTTTAGCAAAATCAGTTCCGGGGATAGATAAAACTCTAATTCACTCCTTTACTGAGACACCATGAGACTAAAGATTCTCAAGAAATTTAAAAAAATTATAGAATAATTTAATAGGTGTAATAATACACATAAACTAAGTATACTATTTTTATTTTGTATTCCGTATTAATAGATTATATTGTGTAATCAAGTTGTTGCATTACTTATAGGTGCTTACTACATTAAATTTAAAATGTTTAGCCTTATTACCTAAATTTCGTAATTTAATTTAATTGATCCTACGCAGGCGAATAGAGTATAATTTAAATCAAACAAGCTCTTGTAACTTACTATCTGGCCCGCCTCAACACATTTTAAAAACCAGAACCACCCAAGACATTTAACAATTGATAGAAAAGTTGATTTTGAGGAGTTTATTGTGCGTAAATGTCGTAGAAATATTTAAACTCCCGTTACGCTCAATCTTCCGAGTGACGCGTCGCATGCAGCGCGCTGATTGGTCGAATCTTGATACTATTCCATGAAAAGAATTTGACACTAAAATTTTTGACATTAATGGTATCTTTGATTACCTATACCAAAATCGTCTATTAATAAAAAATCATTCATTAATATGGGTTATTAATAAACGATTTTTAAAAATTGTTCATTAAAAAATAATTTATTAATAAGGGTCATTAATAGACGATTTTCTACACATTAATGAAACCCATAAATAAACGATCAAGAGAAAAACTATTTTAATATCGCACTGCTCAAACTAATCATCTTAAAGAAGATCGCACGTCTCAAGAATGTTATAACGACATATCAGTAGCAACTTAAGAAGTTAGATAGTAAGAAGAGAGATAAATAAACAAAGAAAAATACAGCGTCATATATAAAGCATGAAAAAGCAAGGAAAAGCGTAATAGGCTTTTTTATAATAAGTGCACTGAAAAAGAAAACACTGGACTTTATAGCAATTAATGGACGGATCACTATAATAAGAATAGAATTTGAAAAACCAAAGATAAGAATAGTTAATACATGTTTGCTATATTTTGTGACAATTCCTATACATGTAATGTTTTATGGAAATAATAAATATCATATCATACATATGCTTCTTCAGAAAACACTGGAATAGATAAGAAGTAAAGATTTTACAATGAAAAAAAAAAGTATGCGAAGCAATACCAAAGAAATATGTTACAATGTTTTATTAGACTTCACAGCACGAGTGGGAAAGGAAGAATATTTGAAAAAAGTAAGTGGTGGAATAGAAGTGTGGCCACATTGGGTGAACGTCCTTAAATATATCTTAAAACTATAGTATTACGTCAAGTTTAAAACACGGAAAATACATAAATAGCAACTCTAAAAGTTAGTGTACCCTTCAACATTTGTCAATGAGGTGGGTAGTTTAATTATTAATTCCATGAATCGGAGACTGTCTTCTCGTGCTATGGGAAGACTACCATACATACGAGGAGTTTCCGACAAACTGAGAAAAATCGGAAACAGATTCAACATAAGAACTGTCTTCAAGTTCACAATTCTGAGAGGCATGATGACACATACCAAGCCTCAGAACAAAAATCAGAGTTTAAAGAACTGTATCTACAGCGTACCGTGCGAGTGTGGAAGACAATACACAGGGGAAACATAACCCCTACGAGTGAGATTATCGGAACACCGCAAAGATATTAGAAAGGGCGAAAACATCAAATCCAAGACCGCAGAACACGTTGTTACGGTTACGGAGACTGTAAAAGAAGTAAGCAAAGGCAACCGACTACTCAGCCAGCGCTGGTCGTGGGTAAAACAAAAGACTCAAAAGCTTCAGCTGAAAATAAAAATTTGGGCGCCAAGTAGCAAGTAACCCAGCGCTTTGCTAAACAAAGGCGCTACTAACCAAACCTGAAAATAAAAGGGTAACGGCAAAGACACATATCAGATACGCAGGCAAAGATGTCAAGGCAGTATAATTTCAGCAGCCAAAAATACACAATTAAAATGCACACAAAATATCAAACGACAAATCAAATCAGCATATCACAAATTTATATCACAGTAATAAAGCGTCTTAAGAAATCTCACCACAATAACGATACATAATTTACATAATAAATAAGGCGTATACGAAATACTACCGTAGCTCAAATAAATAGATTAAAGCATATTAATATGCATAATCAAATCACAGAATGACTAATCAAATGGCTAAACGCAAAACTAACAAGTTGTCGATAGCGCAATGGCTATGACACATTCATTACAGCTTAAATTTAGAATTACTAGGTAAATTCGACCAATTACCCACTATGCAAGAGCAGTCTTAAAGCTTATCTAAAATAGTAATATCACTCTTACAGAACCAAGATCTTGCTTCTTCCTAAAGCGCTTTGTAAACCGATATGTGACTAAGGTAAGTTTCAAATCTTTGTCAAGATGTCGCAAACTAATCTTACACAGAATTACTTGCAAATGCGAAATTTATCCTGAGGCTGGATTAGACCTAAAGCTATGTCACAAGTGTGACGTGAAGTCCGAAAACGGATCAATTTCGTCATGCAAAGGCCGTACAACTTTCGCTAATATAAGCACGTAAGCGGTGCGTGAAGCGCAACCATCCTAGTGACTTTTAACCTAAAAAGCTAATGAAAATGAACTACCGCAATAGATTCGTTAAAAATAAACACTTAAACTGCCTCAAAAATGTGAGTAATGCGCATAAAATACAAACTACAAACATTCAATCATTTGGCGGATATGAAGTAGTACAATCACAAAAACATTAAAAACGGATCCCAAATTTTTAGTGGCCCAAATCATAACGGATAACAACCGACCTTGCGATAATTCTTCAGGCTGCAGCAAGCACAGACGGAGGGTCCGATAACCAGCGGCCATGCTTGGCCAAGGTTAGTGCAACGATAACAACCTGCGGGTCAGGAACTTCTACCTTCGCTCTCGGTTGTAGGCATAGGGGCTTCTACATGTTCGCAAAGCTCAAGGCGGCAGCTGGGACCACCTTCGCCCGATGATAAGGGGTCACAAGAGGGTCACGAAAAGGGGCCCACACAAGCGGACGCCACCAAAACCAAGGACCACACAAACGAACGCAGCAACATTGGAGTCGCAAAAAAAAGGACGCCGTACAAATGAACACAAATGGAGCTAAAAGAGTATCATCATTAAGGAAACATACCCTTAGGTGTTCTAGGCTCCGCTTCGCCAAAAGGAAACATATGTTTGCTCAGATAAAATCTAAACTAAGTTTGAGGCTTAGGAAATCGCAAAATAACCTTCCCGGGGACTGCATTGTCAACATAGGAAGGCCCACAATGGAACACAGAAGAATTTCCAGGCCAGATGCCTGTGAAATAATCCCATTAAGGCTCGTTTCAAAACGAAATCTTACAAAGGCACCTATTCTGCAGCAACACGATATGGCGAATGACCAAAAAAACTGATTAGAAAGTCTAAATTCGAAAACTGGAAAGAGCCTTGAATATGCAACCAGACTAACACCGATGCAACAAGAGAGGCCTAGCATAACGTAAATTAATAAATGTACAAAAAAGAGACAGCCAGACGGACACGCAGACGGAATTGAAAAAACCTGTTTTTCATCCTTTAGGGACCCTGAAATGTGTAGAACTAAAGAAATCTCAGAATTTGATTTTTTCACGATTACAATACCTTCTTCGTCTTTTAGAAGGATGAAATAAAGAAACAAAATAAAGAAAGCATTCTCAAGACAGTTGAAACTGGGTATGCAGGTGATATTCAAAGCGGAGAATGTTGAAAAAATACTAAACTTGTTTTATTAGAATTAGTGGGTGGAATTTGAGAGGCGAAGCGGGTAAAATTTGTTCATAATTTTTTCCTGCTTGCAAAAACCTGAAATTGAAGCTCACTGTTTGAAGCAGTATTAAAACTGGAAACTTATTTGTACCTTGTAAACTTGTAGTATCCTTTACGAATTTGCCAGAAAAAAATAGAACGCACATGTAACAAACCGCAAAAATTTGCGCTTATAATAAATCCCATTAAGATTTTAATTAATCTTAAGGAAGACAGGCATAATTAGTAGCAACCAAAATTCATATTATCAGAACGCAAAAGGTTAAAATGTAACTATCACAAAGTATAGTATTGCATCCGGCGCGTGAAGGAAGTCAAAGAAATACGATCTTAATTTGCTAGCAAAAGATTTCAAAGAATAAGGCTGCGAACAACAAACTTGCAATTTCTGTGGTGTGAGAAACGTCGATGCAGTTTTCTTACAGGCGAATTGAAAATGCTATTTTGCAAAACGGTCAAGTACGACTCGAAAAAGGCCCAACCTGTAGGAGACTTGGAAACGTTTTCTTTGGGAGGAACAGGAAGACAGGGCAGCAGTTCTTGTCCGAGTCCCGCAAAAATTAATCAGCGTCCCGCGCGAAACGACCTAGTTCAAAATGTGAAAGTTCTCTTTAAAAAGATGTGACATATTTTCGGGCGATCGCGTAAAATATACTAAACTTACTTAGGCAGCGAGCGACGGTCCGGGATAGCAGGTCAGATTTTTATGGTATTTTATTAACAAACTAAATGCAGGGGTGGCTCTAAGTATATCTAGCCTTCCAGGGTGAATTTATGTTACACATTTAAGCATAACTGAACAAACACTTTTATGAAGCTTACTACAGAAACGTTCATTAAGCAAATGGGGTTAAAGCAAATGTAATTGTTCGTAATTTTGGGTGTCTTTTAATATACGGTTTAATTTTTAATTTTTGTGGGTGTTTTATTTACTCAATAACCAGTAGCCTAACGGCTATGTTATACACATCACTCCATTCCAGGCAACGCCGACTCGACTTAATCAGTCCTTGGTTGTTGCTGAAGTAACCCAAAGTCATGCTAATAAACGAACGTTTATTTGCAAGAATTAAGAAGTTTATCAGATTGTTTTAAATACTATGTATGAATATTACTTCCAAGTGAAAAGTTCAACTTTTTTGTAAATTTTACTACGAATCTGAATTACACTAATGAAGGACTGACCGACATGGTATTAATTTATACGGAAGAGGAAATTTTATTAGAAATAGTGAAGAATAATCCAAAAATTAGTAAGAGACGTTTTGAGAATCAAGTTTGATCTTTCTAAAAGTGTTGTACATACTATCCTTAAAGAGTTATAACTCTATCCGTATCATTTGACTGCTGTTCAAGAACTCTCGGCTGCTGATTTGGAACTAAGCATTACTTTGTGCCAGTTCATCAGAGAAAATAGAGTTGACGATATACCTAAACTACCACAAGATTTTCTTTATTAATGAAACATGTTTCATCAGAAAAGGTATAACAAACACGCATAGTGATCACGTTTACACCGATAAAAATCCTCAAATTATCAGAGAACGGCACTTTTGAGTGCACGATTTTAGATCAAATGTGATAATTGGAAATTGTTTAATAGGACCTGTTATCCAGCCAAATCGATTGAACAGCAAAAAGCTATGTAGACTTTCTCCATAATCAATTGCCCCTTCTATTGGAAGATCTCCCGTTTGTGCTTCGTGGAGTTATCTGGTTTATGCATGGTGGAGTACCACTTCATTGTGCTTTTAACGTGATGGCCCATCTTTATGAACAGTACCGTACATCATTGATAACATTGAAAAAGGTCTACGCAACTCCGGTGAATTCCCATGAAGAACTGTAAACCAGAACTGAAACTGCTTTAACCTGTAAGAAATAATTAGCAAGTTATGCAGACAATCCATTTTAATTTCTTCTGTCGAAGAAATGTATGTCAAGCTGAGAACGATGGCTATTTTAAACATTTATTAAAATGAACTACTGTTTGTTGGGCATTTTCTTGTTTATTTTTAAGAAATTGTTACGGTCTAAAACGGGTTTTACGACACCGCACCGGCTCATACAAAAACTAAACGGCCGGCGCGGACGATATTTTACACAATCGGTACAAAGATTCACCTAGGGCGCTGCCCACGCTGCAACAAGATAATGCCGGCTAAGCATCAGTGGAGCAAGGGAGGGTTTTTCACGAGATAACCTGAGGGAAACGGCCAGAAAAGCGGTAGACATGGATAAAATTGATTAGGGCGCCACCCGGTTTGATTGACAATCGAAAATTCAAGGTTAAACCCAGAGAAAACCGAGAAATCAACTGGGCCGATAAATACCCAAATAACTATTTCGAGAACCCCGGTGCAGCGACAGACACAAACACCTACCTGGAATGCTCATCCGCCACGTCCGGGCCTCGCCTTACAATGGTCGTAACGCAGTGACGTAGTCACCCTGGAAACAAACTTGCACAAGACACAAAAGGGTAAAGAATACAACTGTACGGTTAATACATCTAGTGGCCACTCCAAGTGACCTCTCAATCTCCATACACCAAAACAATACAAATCCAGGTATATTCGGCACGTAGGCCGAATCGTAAGGATCACTTAAAAGGTACGTTCAGCTGGGATGCGCTTTAAATAAAGGTTTCAGCGCAGAACTGAACCGAACGCCAAGTCCAGGCCGAATGAGGTAAAACGACGACTTAAGCCTCAACAGGCATGACGCGCGAGTGTAAAGCCTGACCTTGCGTTTGAGTCACCAGAAGAATAGCGAACTCTACATTTGCGCTAGAGTATACCATACGTTCTTCAAGCGTCGAGCGCACTCTTAGATGGCTAATTTGCCTAACAACACCGCCCTGCGGCACTGAGTGTCCAAACACACACATTAACGATTAATTTAACAAAGACACAGCTGTCTGGCAGCACAAAGTGTTAGTTCACTACGTTATATTTTAAGCAGAGTGTACTCTGGCATTATTAAGTAATTTGGCAAAAAAACACAGCTGGCTTGCAGCACGAAATGTTAGTTTACAACGTTACATTTTAAACAGAATGTACTCTGGCATTATTTCAGCGTCGAGCGCCGATTCAAAGGGTTAAGTTGTAAGAACATGCGAACAAACTAGCTTATTACCCAAGTGGTACCTGTTCATCGGCTCAGCCTGCGGCAGCGGTGGCATTCCCGCAGCGGCTGTGATTAGCTCGCACCTGGGTGTGTGTGTGACAAAGGTCGAAAAACGTCGGAGTCCCCAAGGATCCTCTATGAAGAGCGAAATGCGTCACGGGCCGCCTCGGCCATCACGCCTAATAGCGTAACCGTTGTTTGGGAAATTTTATGAACTGGATCCCGTCTACAAACATCAGCGGAAGCTTGGTTTGACAAACCCCATAAGGACGGAACTCCCACAACGGTGTGCCACGAGATTCTCCAAGTCACCACGAGTGCACCACGACTTGACTAAACAGCGTCTCGCCACTGACTGCCTTCAAGAAACCACAGCCGACGACAAAACAAACCGCCCCCGCAACCCGAGCGAACGGGCGCGGAACCGAAAAACTCTCGCACGATAAGTCGACTAATCTGTCCCGCGGCCCGTTTCTGAATGAATCGACTGCCTATGAACGCAGCTGTGTCTGATGGCCTCTACGCCGGCCAATCATGGCGCAGCGCGCGACACACTCGCTGCACGCGGGCGAACCTAACAGAAGCTCTCCTTGTTGCCCCCACGGGCTGAATTTTAAACAATTTGACAAACAACGCTTTCACGTCTGAAGGGGTATGTAGCTGAACGAAATAATGTTAGAAGGGATGCCCAAAAAGGTTACAAATTAGAAACAACGATACTAACTAGGAGTGTAAAAAATTACGAACGACTATGCTTGATGTTAAACGTTGCAGTTTTCTGCGATGGGCTTTATGTAGTTAATTAAATTACTGGGAGATACAAAATAGCCTCACAAAATGAAATTCAATTTTGTTGCCCAAGGTTTCCTAATAAACTGCGGCACTTTACTTATTTCAGATTAAAGCATATAAGAATAAATAAATATTCCTCAACTCGAAAAGCATTGCTCTTTTTAAAGATTAGTATTTACTGGTATGCCTGGTAGAATAACTTGTTTAAGGTGTACTCACTTTATGTCAGATTTATTATAAGTTGCTCTCAAGGACAAATTAATATTTACAGGTTAATAATGTTATACCGTTCTTTAATACAGAAATACAGAATAAAACCATCTGTTATTATATTCAAGTAACATACTTTCTCTTTTAATGAAGTTTACACTGTTAGATGCTATGTTAAAATTAAACTTATTTTCTTTCCAATCAGTAAATTATTTTTGTCAATTAAGAAAAATTACAAAGGTCAATAAGTAGTCTATGCAAATTCTAAAATCAGTGTTGGTCAGTAGGTAAATTTCTTTAAATATTTCGTACATAAATTGAATACATTGTTAATACTGGGGAAATTTTATCAAAGTAGATTCTTCTTGTATCAAGACTATAATAAAAATCCTGGTAATCTTGTAGTGTACGTCCTACCATTCCTAGAGCCAGTAATGCAGGTGGGATTGAAATTTAACTAAATTTTTTGTACGAAGGTACGAATTTAGGTTAGCTGCAGTTTAAGATTTGTACAAAACATTCCCGTAATGTAAAAAATGTATGTAGACCGTAACAAGGTGGTAAATTTATCTCTCCTTCCTATATTACTGGCTCTAGGAATAGTACATAGTTCAAAGTGGGCGACGTACACTACAAGATTACCAAACTCCTAATACCTCAGATTTAATGGTGCTATACCGATTCAATATAAAGAGAATTCTATGCAAGAAGTTTTCACGCGAACAAGAGCATTGATCTATTCATACCGTAACCATAAACTAAAGTTGTAGCCTACTAATAATGACGCATACCTGTTTCTCATTCAATAAACATTTACACAAAATAAAGTCCGTGTGAGGTATGCAAGAGCCTTGAGCAGAAACTAGCTAGTTATGTCGATATTGAAGCCTTGTGGGTTAAACTGGTACAACTTTAATACTCCAAGGTTTGCTTCTAAATCGTAGGCGTTCTCCCTAGACTGTACTTCAACATCGCTCAAGGGTCGGCAGATTGTCAGGTTGTGTCTGCAACGAACAAGATTGTATTACATTGTAGTTCAATGATGGCACCCTGTGCGCCACAGCCAAGATCATATTAAACCGTGCATACCTCTCTATGCCTTTCAGCATAGTAGCTCCGGTTTGCTTCATAGCTTCTGCCATTGCACCTATATAATATCGGAAACTGCACTGAGGCACGTTGCACTAACCTCACCAAATGTTTGGTTTGTTCCTGGCGAACAGAGTAGCCACGCATACAAACAATTTAGTTCCCACCAAAGAGGATAGTTCCCACTAGATTATGGTAACAAACTGAAAAAACCTTCTTGCAGTGTTGCCAGACGTACGATAATTATCGTTTTTGTTCGATAATTTTACCAGTCCTATGATGTACGATAGCACTTGTACGATAATGACAAAGTGTACGATAATTTGGCTATTATTGAAAATTCTCACAAATTTGGTAGATAAGTATATTATTGACCGTATCTTCGACATGGCAGTTACGTGCAGATATTTTTGCTGAACCGGTATTAATCACAAGGTGCTGAAATTTAATTTGGTGCTGTTATTATTTATGATAACACTTGATCACATACATCACCGACTTTTCACATGCCCACTTTCGACTTGCATCTTTCACAAAAAATGCATTCTCGATTCGCGGTTCAACTATTAACACTTATCGTCGATTTACAACCGGTTTTACTTACTGACTAGGTAAAATCGGAATTATTTCAAAATTATTTCACTTTTGTAGTTATATTTTGCTATGTGCCATCCAAAATATTATAATAGGATAAAATGTACGATAATTTTTACTACTGTCGTACGATAATAATGTTTTTCTACGATCGTGTCAAAATGACAATTTTTTTACTGTTTCTTGTGTCAAAAGCGACGTTTGTAGCACTCTTAATATTAGCGACCGAAATACGTCTTATTCGCACATTACCATTGGAGGCGTGTTTCAATATTACATTAACACACGTTTTTCCGTAAGTTTGAGTGTCAACATAACCTAGAATATCTAACATAATGTAACGGAAAAGTGTTACCGAACTAAGTTTTTACATTTCTGTCTCGATTGTAGAAAAAATAGCGTATGATATACGTGTATAAGAGCCATTAAAGCACTAGTGACGTTAAAAGCACTCCGCTAGAGGGTCGTACTTTGAAACTCGTCGCACGTGCTTTAAAGGCGTACTTATACACTAGTATCATAATAGTAGAGGGAAGTGGATGGTTCTGGAACCTCCCCCCACCACTTGACCTTGAGTTCAAGGCAAGGCCACGTGCAAGCCCAAGGTCGCGTTCGAAGCGAGGCCACGTTCGGAGCGAGGCCACCGACAGTAACCTTGAAGAATGAGTATAACAAGAGATGTAGTTTTGTGTTCAGCAGTGTATCGTGTGCTGTACTAGCAAAAACAATGGAGCAAGTACAAAAGGTTGGTGAAACTGTGAAGCAGCGAGTGAATAACAAAAACGTGAAACTCTCATATCCAGTATTGTTAAACGCAACAACTTATCCGCTAAATAAGTCAAGAAATAAAACTGTGAGTTTGGGCTTGACCTGTTATGGATCGTTTGTGCCGGCAGTGGTAATTAGTGGGATTAACAAAGATTTTATATTGTTAGAAGAAGGAGAGTGGCTGCTCTTTGTTGCAAATAAAGATGTGATAAATAGGCACTTTAACTATGAAAATGGAGAGCCAAAACCGGTGGATATAAGTCCTGGCAAAAGAATATGTTTTCAAAAAATCGGAAACAAAAAAGTGATAGTGCTGCAGGAACGTAAGCGATCCCAAGTTTATCTCTGAAACAAGTCTGTAGCAGAATTGTGGAATTTGTTGCCCCTGCTGCAGTCTAAAGCTGAACTAGTAAAAAGTCAGATGTGAAAAAATTTTACAGCAGTGTAATCGAAGGTGTTTGGAATTTACCCGGCGACTTTAAAAGGAGTATCGAAGAGTCTTTGCCACCCATACAATCGGAAAATGTTCGTTGCATGTATGAAATGCTAAAGTTTGCTTCGGACATCATTACATATGATATTGCGTTCAAAAAATATGCACAACAGCAATAAGTGTTTATCATGTAGTTATAACAATGTAATAAAAAAATTAAAAGAGTTAAAACATTTATTATATATTTTACAACTTACTGACTAACTTAGAAACTAACCTAACCTAGGATGCTGTGGGCGGCCTCACAATAGCTGTAAAAAAACACTTAAATAGTTTCTTCAAAGAAGCAAATCAACTTTTATGCACATAGATCACCCGCAGCATGTCTGGTAATTCGAGGTTCCTATATACTTTAAACCTACATCCCAGAAACCACCCCGACTCTAGAAGGGTGGGTTCCGGGATGTAGGTTGAGCTTTTAACCAAGGCTATGTCGTCCTAAAAATAAATGTATTGTGAACCAAATTTATATTTTTTTCTTCTTACAGTCCCATATTTTTCGATGATATGCTTCATAAGCCGTTTTTCTAAAAGTATAAAAATGTATTACATCAACTATTAAAATTAACTCAAAATTACCAAAAGACGACATGGGCGGTCCGATGACAATCGAATTTAAAAATTCTTCTGTAAATTGCTTATATGTATACTGTTTAGAATACAAAAAAAATAAGCGTCTTACCCATTCTGTTTAATCTGAAAAATATTTTAGAATTTAGAATAGCAAAGTATATGATAGTAGCAACACAATGTAAAAAATCTCATACAACTATCTTAATAAATAACGAAGATACAAGCATTTTAAGATGTTGCTTAGAAACATTAGAAAAATGTTAGAAATGTTTAAAATGTAGTACATGACGGTAGGAACCCAATGCAAAAGACGGTGAAGAAATATCTCAATAAACAACGGAGATATGAGCATTTTAAGATTACATTAGAAAAGTATTAGAAAAAAAAAGAACTTTCGTGTGCGACATTTTGCCGTTGTTTTTTCAGAAATTTTTCTTTTACTGAGTCCAAACGCATTTTCAAAGTACAGATATGGACATATAAGATAAAAACATATATTTACAAAGACATTTTCAAAGTACAGATATGCACATATAAGATAAAAAAAAACATATTTACAACAATATCTTACCTGAAGTGTAGTTGCGGTGGACTGGAGAACGTACTGTGGATTCTTCAAGAAATTCTTGATCTTTATATATGCTGTTCCCCGAATACGTATTGAGGGCAGAGAATGGGTAACCAATTTACTTTCCAGAACCTAATTTTACGTCTATATAATTTGTAATTAGAAATAGAAAAATTTTTTCTAACGCCGTTATATTGTAGACTTAAAAAGGAACATTTTGATACCAAAAAATCATAGTTTTTAGATGAAATTAGATAGTTATAGTTATTTGGTTATATGTAATATACTCTAATAATGCATCAGTTATTTTTTAATAAGCAAGTAGATCTACTGCATGTATTACCAATAAAAATAGATTTCTTGTATTTGGAACAACACGTTTTTGAACCCCTAGGTTTTCTAGGAATAGATGAATAGCAATGCGTTGTATGACGTAAAAAGTAGATAGCCATTTAGTTGTTCAAGTACGTACATTTAGCGAGATCTGCTGTAGCCATTTGCCACAGTATTAGAAGACGAAAATATGTGGAGCAGCACCTGTTTGGCAATTCCTAGTGTATGCATAATTATATAAAATAAGTTCCTTCATATAATCCTACAAAATTAGTGTAGTGTTTTCCTGCATCTTTAAATTTAAAATTTGCAGTAAAAATAAAAGCAGTTGTCTTGGATTGATATATTTCTTTGAATAAGTAAATATATAAAACAAGTAAAGCCTATTATTCCATTGACGTTAGTAATAGACAAGAGACAGTAGACATCTACGTTTTTTAGGTTTTGCGCTTACGTGCAGAAATTCACGTTCGTTTGAAAAAAGGTCATATTAGCACGGTAAAAACTTGCATTTTTCTACAGACAGGTTAATCTGAACCAAGGCTGAGTTTTGAAAGTGAATGCAAGGCTGCTAGCAACGGATATATATCGATTGTTCCAATGAGAGCTGAATTAAAAATAGGCAATTTAAAATTGCTTTGCTTTGTTAATAAGACCACAATGTTGCTATTTTAAACGCTTTTACCTAGTAATTATTATTGAAAATAACATTAAAGTGAAACCAGTGCATCGCTTCTGAATTGTTCGAACGCGGTTAAACAGATGTTATTTTGATTAAAATGCCCGGTACCCAGCAAGCAATTGCACAATACTTTTGTATTACATATTTATAGGTAGATATTAAGCCAGTGGAATGTTTGCATATGTTTAGATTTACCTGTTATTTATATGCTATATTGGAAATGCATTTGTAAACAAAATTGTTAATCATTACAGTCGAACAGACGTTGTATTAACTTGCGAAAAATAATTACTCAGGGCTTCACCCCCTCGTAAATTAAAATTTCGTTATGTTTTTATTTGCTAGATGTATAAGCCAATATTAGAACACCATTTGCCAAATGTATGTGTGAAATATTTTTAAACATTTCAACATGTTAAAACAACAAATAGCTGGTGCAGTAGTTTCGTACTTTATATTATCTAAGCAAACTGTGTTAGACACTTTTTCCATATTGCCAATCAAATAAGATTGAAGCGCTTTATTTGTGTAAACTGTGTTTTACACTGTCTAGAAAAATGTGTTTCAATGTTAACTTGAATTGCTGTCTCCAAAAATGTAGGCAACGAACCCAAAGATATTTCAAGGCTAACTTCCTTTGTGTGAGCCGAGGTAAGAAAAAAAAATGTAGATTGCAACGAAGCTAGATATTAGCAGTGAAAGTTTCTCATATACAGTCTGCATTTAAACTGCCAATTTTAAATAGATTTGATTGCATATGCTAGATTACACATATATGTTTTTGATAAATAAAATTTTGTCTTTCCTGTTTGAAACCTCGCGTTTTATTAATGTGAATACAAATTCGCCTATCACACGACCAACGCTGCAGTATTTTTAATAAGCGCTAGTAATTAATAGGATATAAATATTTGCAACAGTGGTATAAAATTTGATTATTATTAAACGGTTTAAAAATATTAGATGTATAAGCCTATATTAGAACACCATGTGCTGAAATGCATGTGTGAAATATTTTTAAACATTTTAATATGTTAGAACAACAAATAGCTGTTGCATTAGTTTCGTACTTTATATTATCTAAGCAAACTGTCTGGAAAAATGTGTTTCAATGTTAACTTGAATTGCTGTCTGCAAAAATGTAGGCAACGAACCTAAAAATATTCCAAGGATAACTTCCTTTGTGTGAGCCGAAGTAAGCAAAAAAAAATGTAGATTGCAACGAACTCAATTTCAACTGGTTTGCGTGCAAAAGTCATCCTTCGCATGTAGTATAAATACACCTGGCTAAGGTAGGAGCAACTATTCTCTTGTGTTTGCAATGGCTAGCAACAGAGCTGTGTGTCCGTTTTGCCAGGGTGCGGTTTTACCGAAAAAAATTTCAATATTTAATAGGCTCAGTTTGAAAAAAACGGGTAACGTTAAACTTTGCTCCTGCACGGAACCGAGCGGCTTAGCCCTCAGTTCCGCACAGGCGTCGCCGCAAGCCACCATAAAGGTTTTAAGTGACGTAGTAATTGCGCCTACTTACGAAACCATTTCTCAAAGTAGTCAAGGTTCCTGCAAAATTTTATAATCAGCTTTAAAGAAAGGTCAGAAAAGGAAAAGTCCAGCAAAATTAAATTTTTCGAAATATGTCAAGTGTGTTGGTATGAATGAGGAGACTGATGTTCCTGTGGCAAAAATTCAAAATATGTTACATGAGTCTCCTCCTCATCTGTCGCAAACGGAAATGTTTATGGAAACGTTTGATTTTGACGACATTCCATTGGAAAAGGTGGCTTCCGGCGACGGTGCGGCGCAAGAGTTTACAGCCCTTGTAGATGGTTTGGAGATCGACTCCGGCTCAAGTCGACCGACCAGTCGAATTTCGAAGCAGCCAACAATCCAACCTTCGGAAAATGTGACCGCAGCACCGTCTGTAATTGTGCAGTCTCCGGTTTCGGGCAATGCAGCCGTCATGTCGTCAGCCACTGAGAGTAACGTAGTCGACACTGTGGTGTCGATTACGTCTACTCCGGAGGAGAAGGAGGAAGACATTGATGACATGTCGCCATCCCAGCGTGCCGAACGTGAATACGTGTCTAATCGCAATGCAATAGATGCTAAAGCGGCCGATCTTCGCAGTGGAGAGCATTACCTAAGGTATATTAGATATTATTATTCTATCCATATATGTTATTTAACATTGAAGGTGTTCAGAACGTGCTTTTCCCAGTTTAGTAGCTTATATTGTTATTAGCTCCCTAGAAATTCGAGCCGCCAGCCTAGAAGCGGCGATGCACGATGAGTACCTAAAAAGCATAGCTGCTTTACCTAAGATCCGCCACGGCCACAGCGCAACTAACATGGACATCTTTAAGAATGCTGCGTTAGCAAGGCTAGAGCTAATCCAAGATCTGTTAGCTGTGGAGAGTGCGATTCGTGCAAGACGTCAGGAGCTCGATAAATGGGCTAACTAACGAGTAGATAATCGTTTAACATATCATACACCCCTAACACAAATAACCTCCCCCCTATCCTCTCCAGGGTGTCCAAAGCGAATCCTCCCCGTGGTGACACCTGGGTATTCCGTTCGAGGTTTAATTTGTTAATCAGTGTTTGTAAATAAGGTGTTCATTGCGTTTGTGAATAGTAAGCCTCGAGCTGGGTAGCTAATCGCGCAATTAGTATATTAACCGATTGCGCGAGACTAATTTGCCATTATGTTCAGGTGCACTGCTTGTGGAGAGTCCTTCACCAGAGCTGACAATTTGTTTCGCCATCGAAGAGATAGCTGTCGCCACGAGGTTGACCACCCATCGACGAGTGGTAAGTGGAAACGTGTTGATTGCTGCTGATTATACCAATTGTGTGTTTCCTAAAGGTGATGATATGGAGGCTTCGGTAGCAGCTGGTGAGGGATCAACGGCGAGTAAACGTCCAACACCTAATGACTCCAGCGGTGGTGAGTGTGTCTCTATTGTAGTGTTTCATGTTTTCTAACGTTTGGTTTAACAGAACAGCTCCCCAGGACGCAATACTGCGACGTGTGTGATGAAAATGTTCCTCGGACTTGTTTCGTTGGACACCTGAGGAGCAATCGTCACACGAGGCGGTGTTATTTCGTCCACCTGGGGAAAGGAGTGGTGGCCCTTCCAAGCGCCTTCAAGTCCCGTGTTGCCAGCTACAGGGTGTCCACGGAAAATTATCATATAAGTGTTGTAGAATATATGACCGAATTGAAAGACAAAATTATAGGTCTAATAGAAGGACAACTGACCAAATTAAACAGTATAAAATTCAATTTCGAACTTTTCGGATATTTTATTTTGGAGACTCAAGATGTACAAGACGTCAAAAGTTTTAATACGACCAACGAGGTGGTCACTCGCGGTACACACTTGAACGAATTATATGATAATTTAACGGGGATATTGGACCAGAAGGTGTCCGAATTTAAGGAACGCGATTCAGGTGTGTATTACAATTGTAATTCTTGTTAATGTTACTAACCGCAAAATGTTTACAGGGTGGATCTTGAAGCAGTTGCTGTACCTAGAATTAAATATAAATAAATTCAATCCGTTTCGGGCGTCTTCGTATATCCCGCTCCCGAAGCAGATTCAGTCCAAGAAAGCGATCGTGAACGTCCAAAACGTCAAGGACGAGTGTTGTTTCGGATGGGCGGTAACCTCGGCCATCTGCGAACCGGATGGAGCGCCTAATCGAACGAGTTCGTATCCAGATTGTAGCGAGTTTTTAAATTTTAAGGACATTGAATTCCCTGTTAGATTGCGCGATATTTCTAAATTTGAAAAAAATAACCCTCAACTTTCTATAAATGTATAAGCGTTGGAAAAGACTTTTCAAAACGATATTACCATATATGAAGTTGTGGGACCTCTGTACTATTCGCCACGTATAAAAAACGGACATATAAATTTGCTGCTTCTAACAGACGGCGAAGGTAATAACCACTACTGTTGGATCACCGATTTGTCTAAGTTAGTTTCGCGGCAAATAACGGCTAGGGCCAATGCGAAACATTTTTGTAATGGTTGTCTAAATTACTTTCGCACCGATGCCCACCTGGAGAACCATAAGCTTTTTGACTGTAATCATGTGTGCACAAAGTTGCCTACGACAGAGTTGATCGCGGATAAGTGTGGAGAGGTGAGGCCCCAGAACATTCTTAAATTTGATAATTATCATAAACAATTGAAAGCGCCCTATATTTGCTACGCAGATTTCAAGACGGTTTTACCACCTGTCGATGGTGGGAATCAGGAGCCGGATCGCGAAAGACCATATACAGTCAAAACGTGCGAGCACAAACCGTATTCTTTCGCGTATTATTTGAAATGTTCTTTTGATAATACTCGATCCAAATTCGAAATTTATAGGGGTGAGGATGCTGTGGACGTGTTTGTTGAGCGTCTAGACAAAGACGTTCGCGCGCTATATTCCAACAGTTTGAAGCATGTTGTACCCCTCAAGCCTCTGGCTCCGCAAGAAATTCAAAATTTTAAGGATTCTGTTTCATGTCATATTTGCAATCGTCCTTTTGGAGAGGGAGACGTAAAGGTTCACGATCACGACCATTTGACCGGAGACTATCGGGGAGCTGCCCATTCCAATTGCAATCTGAATTATAGACTTCCAAATTTTATTCCCGTATTTTTTCACAATTTAAATTACGATACCCACCTTTTTGTCAAACAGTTAGCTCAAAATAACGAGGAGCTTGATGTCATTCCGGAAAATAAAAAAAAATATATTTCATTTGGCAAACGTCTTTGGGTAGATGAAGTCCTTGACGGAAAACGGAAAAACGTTTATATGCGAATTCGATTTTTAGATAGTTACCGATTTTTAAGTGCTTCTTTGGCATCGCTGGCCGCCACGTTGTCTGATGACCAGTGTGTTGAAATTCATAAGCAATTCGGACATGACATCAAATTCGAACTGATGAGACAGAAAGGTGTGTTTCCCTATTCGTATCTAGACTCATTTACAAAATTAGACGAGCCGACGTTTCCCACAATCGCCCAGTTTTATGATCATTTAACCGAGACGCATATTACTGAGGTCGATTACGAGCGCGCCGTTAAGGTCTGGCAAACTTTCGAATGTCAAACGTTGGGCGACTATTCCGATGTTTACCTCAAATGTGACGTGTTTATTTTGGCAGACGTTTTCAAAAAATTTCGAAATTTTTATTTAAATCAATATAATTTAAATCCAGCGCAGTACTTCACCGCCCCCGGTTTAAGTTGGGACGCCATGTTAAAATATACGGGGGTTGAGTTGGAACTGTTGACGGATATGGATATGTTTCACTTTTTTAGAAAGGGTATTCGTGGGGGAGTCAGTACTTGTGTCGGGCGAAAGGCTATTGCCAACAATAAATTTGTTGGTAATTATGACGCTTCCAAACCCACTT
Organism: Agriotes lineatus; assembly: GCA_940337035.1. NCBI lineage: Eukaryota > Metazoa > Arthropoda > Insecta > Coleoptera > Elateridae > Agriotes > Agriotes lineatus. Next base: position 158,976 of record CALNHX010001516.1, read on the forward strand.
CTTTTATTGTTTATTTAGACGCGACGAATTTGTATGCTCATAGTATTAGACAGTTTCTACCGCAAGGTGGCTTTGTTTGGTTGACTGACGAGGAAATTAATAGTTTTGACGTATTTAAAATTTTGGACGACTCAGATACTGGGTACGTGTTGGAAGTTGACTTGCGGTACCCTGAAAATTTTCATGAGGATCACAATGACTTCCCCTTTTGCCCCGAGCTATTGGTGCCTCCACAGGGAAAATTAAAAAATGCAAAATTAATTTCAAATTTGTATGACAAACACAATTATATTATTCACTATAGAAATTTGAAGCAATGCTTAGAGGCTGATTTGATTTTGGTTAAAACACATAAAATACTTAAGTTTTGACAATCTCCTTGGCTCAGATCCTACATCGATTTAAACACAAATTTACGTAACCAGTCTGACAATGAATTTCACCGAAATTCATTTAAACTAGCTAACAATAGCGTCTTTGGTAAAACCATGGAAAACGTGGACAAAAGGGTTCTTGTAAAGTTAATTAGTCATTGGGAAAAAATTGATAATAGAATGGGAGCGGAAGCTTTGATATCGAAACCTAACTTTAAGGATAGAATTCGGTTTGGGGAAAATTTAATAGCAGTGGAAATGAACAGAACGTCGGTTTTATATAACAAACCCATTTATGTTGCTTTCTCAGTTTTAGATCTTTCGAAAACGGTAATGTACGATTTTTATTAGAAATTTTTGAAGCATAAATACGACCTTAATGTGTCTCTACTGTATTCGGACACTGACTCATTCATCCTCAAAATTTTTACTGAAAATTTTTACGCGGACATGCAAGAGCACCTTCATCTCTTTGATACATCAAATTACAAAAATGGTATGCACGGAATTCCGAGAACCAAGTCTGTTGTTGGAAAATTTAAAGATGAGTACGCTGGGGTGGCTGTGTGTAGCTATTACGGGGTCGGTGCAAAAACATACTGCGTAAACGCTGTTGGTAGGGAAGACAAAAAGGCGAAGGGAGTTAGAAAGAGTGCTGTTCGAAATCACCTCACCGCCGAAATTTATAAATCTGTAGCCGCAAACAAGAGGGAAGTTGTATTTTGTCAGATGTATGTGTTTCGTTCCCGTTTACACACTATGTACACCGAATTAATGAATAAGGTTGCGCTTTCTTAGCGAGATGATAAACGCTTCCTTATTCCTAATACTACCAAAACCTTAGCGGAACAGTATTCGTTATTACTTAACAGCAGAGGTCCTACACGGCAGGAGCTTTCTTGTACTTTGTAGGTTTAGTTATTGTATATAGCAATTATAGTATAGTTTAGGAACACTAGCTTGTATGATATAGATAGTAAGTTAAATTTTACGAAAAATCTGATTGTTTGGACCAGCATTACCAAGTATATTTGTTATTTAACACTGTAGTCACTCATGTTCAGCATTTACAATAATAAATTACTGTAAAACATAAAAAGTTTTTATTTAAAGAAAATAAATGGTAGTAAAACAAAAAAAGTGTTTTATTGAAAGAGTTCTATAGAATCATAGTCAGTTATACAACATTGTTTTTGGATATCCAGGAATTGTGACGATTATCGAATCCCAACCACTTTACGTATAGCTGATTACCCTTCTTCTTCAACACCTTTTCTACCAGGTATACGTCCGAGTGTTTGGTTTTCTGTAATTCGTGCTCGTAAAATCCACCTTTGATTTCCTGCCCTTCCTGATCGATGAGTCTGTAGGTAGTAGGATTTGTAAGTCGCACTGTGGCTATTTTGAATATTTCGTTGCTCCAGCTGGGTGTGTAGCCCTTGCTAAATATCGAACGATATTTACTAATGCGTACAGAGTCTCCTTTATGAAACTTTTGAGGTGCCGGATCTACAGTTTTTGACTGGCTGTACACGGTGTGTAACAGACGTTTGGCAGTTTTAAGATTAACTTCAGCCGGCTTCATACCTGTTGTGCTATGCCTGGTTGTGTTATATTTGCTTAAAAGTTGGGGTAGAATGTCCAACCATTTGTAGGACCCTTGCAAACTAAACTGCTTCCACATCATGTTCTTAAGGGTGCGGTTACATCTTTCTATGATGCTGCTTTTCATAGTTAAATACGTGCTGTAATGATTTATCTTGTAACGTCGCATCAATGCTTGAAAATCGCCGTTATAAAATTCTTTTCCCAAATCGGTTTGCACGTTTTTAGGAGATACCTTCATATTAGCAAGAACTTTTCGCATAGCTGCCGCTACATCTTTTCCCGTTTTCCGTTTTACCGGAAGAGCCCACAAGTATTTAGAAAACGAGTTAATAACGGCTAAAATTTATCGATAACCTTTATTGCTTCGTGCATATGGCTGCATCTCCACCAAATCCGCTTGTAGTAAATCATGCAATCCTTTGAGAATCACCCGTCGTCTCTTGAAATTTCTTCGCGCTGGTTTGTGAAGTTCTGCAACTAGATCCTCCTTAGGACTCATTGCCGAATGTTGCTGTATCGACTGCTATGGGACATTTAAGCAGCAGTTGCACGTATAACTTATTGTTTATGGATTCGAATTGCAGTTTATCTCCTCGCCGCAATGTCTTACCGACAAGCTTGGTGTGTTTGATGCCGTTGATGTGTGATACTACCAAAGGTCCGCTGACTTGAACACTTATGATTTCACCGATCGTTAACGGAAAAATGTACTCCTTATTACCGAAAATTTTGGAATATCCGCTTTCATCATAACCACGCCCCACTAGCAGCAGTAGTACTTCTATATGGAGTCGGTTTACATTTTAAACTTTCATAAAGATATGTTTGCGATGAGAACCGTAGCGCGCGCTATGGTAGTGACGTCCAAATTTGTCTATGGGCATTACTCTATCGTCTAACACCTTCTGATCGTAATTCAATAGGTCCTCTGGTTTTGTACTCGTCTTAGTAAATTATTTTTGCATCTCGTAGAGCTTGAGTGATGCTTACAATTTCGTTGGAATGACCGGTGTGCCCCGCTACCTGAGAAGCTAGTAATATGCGCAGACGATCCACTAATGAATTTAAATCCTTCCAAGGCACAAATTCCACTTTTTTATTGGTTACTGTTAATAATCCCCTACCGGTACGCTGCACCCTCGATGCGGCTCCGGTAGGTTGTCTAATGCCGGAGGATGTAGCCAGGGGGCGTACTACTTTCATATATTTTGCGCCGGCGTTGCCGCTTATCCCTTGGGTTGGATCGTAGTTCTTACGATTTGCGGCGGATCGGTTCACTATGTCATAGTAATTTTCACCGTCTTTGGTTGTATAAGTCAACGGTTTCTTTAAGAACTTAATTCGTAAAAGCCGGGGGTGCCTTTGTATACTATTCTATTGCCGTGATCTGTAATAACCATGTCCTGACCCTCAAAAGTAAGCTGTTTATTCCCAATTGCAAACTTATCAGTGTCTATGTCCCATCGAACTCCATAGTGGAGATCGTACTTGCTCTCTGTATCTCGTATCATTCCCTCGATATATTTTCTAGCTAATCCTGAGAACTGTTCCAGGTATTCCCCTAGAACTTCCGGTTCCATCATCTGTCGCACGGCTTCTCTAGCCTCTGCTACCGAACTTTCAATTGCTGCTTCTTCTTGAACTTCTACCTGTTGCTCCTCATCCTGTAAACTCTCATACAATACTTCTCTGTCAACAAATCTAGGTGTGGATGTTACCAACGTCGAATTCGACGGTCCGGGAATGGCAATGTCGGGGGTTGACGCTCGTACGGGGGTTTTACCATTTCCCGGACGGGGTAGGATAGATGGTGTGGACACTCGTCGTTTGATGGTTCTCAGCATGGGTCCTACTTCTTGCTGTATTGTTTGACCGCCTTCTTGCTTAATGAATGTTAGCAATTCCGTGAGTGGTTGGGAAATTGGTTTAAATTGCTCCGCAAGAGCCGTCCGCGATTCGGCGATATCTGCTTTTAAAGTTTCATATTTCCTCCTGACAGCCTTTCTAGCTTTAATAAGATCGCTTACTAACCGTTTGTCCATGTTGCTATTACTGTCGTTGTTCGTAGACTAATAATTTGTACAGCAGTGAAATAGTGAAATAACTGTCGAACCCTTTCCTATAACGACCGGCGTTGATTTCGCTTTATTTGTCGATAACTAAAAATCCATGATCTTTGATCCAACAGTGGGAACATAAGTTTTTAAACTCTTCGAATGACATGTCTGTGTTTACATGATCATCGTAAATGTGTTTAAGATTGGTGTGGTCTTGCCGGAATACGATTATGATATTCGCATTATCTCGTACCAGTTGTTTCGGGATTGATGAGTAAGTCTGACAGAGGTAAAAACAATCTATATTTCGATGACGTCCGAAACTAAAATAATCTCTAATTATGCTTTGAGTGTCGCATGCCACATCATCAAACACAATAACAGAATTTTCTTTCGCCTCGTGTGGTTTGATAACCTCACACCCCTCGCTGAATTCGTAGAATCCGATTTCTTTTAGTGACTTCAGGAGTATCTTCAGAAATTTGTATTTAGGTTGGTCAAGGGTTTTGGAATACAAATACAAGTTTTCAAACCGCACCCCATTGCGGTGCACCAAAAGACTGATCATCACATTGGTTTTCCCAGAGCCGGAAGGACCAATAATCAAACCCCTTTTACATCCCATACCCAGTAAAGTGCCGTGTCGTCTGTACCTCTGTGACAAGGAATTTACTGTATGATTTACTACCGGCAGCGAACATTTTTGTTTCACAAGTTTGACGTTCTCCATCGTTTTCGGACGGGGACGAACTAGCTTCTAACCGCGTTGTGCTAAGTATATATCTACCCCCTTTGAGCTTCACACCGTCAGTCGCTATTCGACGAGCGTTTGTTTAAGATGAGTTATACTAGACGTAAAACTCGTAGTCGTCGTCGAATCGTAAGACGGAAAGGTCGCGGTTTGTTGAACACCCTTATTGACAAGTTACCCTTCGAGTTACATATACCAGGTTACAAGTTTTGCGGACCTGGTACTCGTTTAAACAAACGGATTTCTCGAGGTGATCGAGGAAGAAACCCTCTGGACGAGGCTTGCAAGCAACACGACATTGCATACTCACAATCTAGCAATCTTTCGACACGTCACGCGGCGGATAAAGTTCTTGCACAGAAAGCTTGGGAACGCGTTAAAGCAAAAGACTCTACTCTTGGAGAAAGAGCGGCAGCTCTTGCTGTTACGGGGATTATGAAAGGGAAAACCAAACTCGGCATGGGAGTCTCCCGGAAACGAAAACGTACAGAACCCATTGCTGTTATGGAAACACCCCGGAAACGAAGACGTACACTACCTATTGCCGCGCAAAAATTTGGTACGGGAGTATCTAGAAAACGGAAGCGTACACAACCCACTGTTGGTGTGAGAGTCTTGCGGAAACGAAGGCGTGCACTACCTATTGCCGCGCAAAAATTTGGTACGGGGGTATCTAGAAAACGGAAGCGTACAAGGTGTAGTAGGCGTAAACGTATTGGAGGCGCTGTCGTTTTTAAATCTCGAAGGAAACGCCGAATTCGTTCTAGAGTAGTACCTGTTCCCAAGAGAGGAGGTATATTGCCGCTTGTACCCATACTTGCTGCATTAGGAGCATTGGGGTCCCTCGGAGGCGGTGCTGCAGCAGTCGCTAAAGCGGTAGGGGACTCAAAGGCTTCTAAAAAGGATCTCCAGGTAAAGGAACGGCATAACAAAGCTATGGAATCCATTGCTCGAGGAAAAGGGCTATATCTACGACCGTATCAGTCAAAAAACTACCGTTGAAGTTACCACGCCGAGCGTTGACGAAATTGATATTGCACAGTACGTTAAACGCTTAGAAATTCCCCATTTTAGGGGCACATTTATGCGAGATGCCCTACCCGACAAAATTCGTCAACGAGAATGTGGTGTTACTAACTTAGACGATGATGTTGGACCTGGCACACATTGGACAGCTTACGTTAAAACTGACCGATTTGTTCTGTATTTCGATAGCATAGGTCGCTTACAACCTCCTCCCGAATTAGTAAACTACTTTCGCAGCGATGGTAGCAACAACACAATTATGTACAAGTCTAATAGATATCAAAAACTCGCATCATACACATGCGGGCATTTGTGTCTCAAATTCTTATATAACTTTGCGAAACCGCTTTTGTCGTCAGTTTAAGTGTTGCGCTTCATCATGTCCAGTATATTCACTCTTACGGGAGATTCATCTGTTCTTACTGCAAATTTTTACCCTCCAATTTTCTTAGATGATGGTAGCGAATACGTCTTGGGATTGTTAAGTTTCGAAAGCTACTATACTATTCCAAACGTTAGACCTCCCAACAATGAATTTCATCTTGTTGGAGAACCTCCTATTATTATACCGGAGGGAGCATATGAAATTACGGACATTGCCGAATTTTTACATAACCAACTCGATTCTGATGTGGGTGTTAAACAGGTAGTGCTACGTGGAAACAACAGCACCTTAAAAACCGAAATAAAGTCCACCGCTCCAATCGACTTTCAAAGCGACAATACTATCCGGGACATGTTAGACTTTGAGAAAAAGGTTTATGCTGCAGATAGGTGGCACACAGCTGAACATGTTACGAAAATTTTGAACATCAACTCGATTCTTATTCATTGCAACATCTCCGTCGGTTCATATAAAAATGGTACGCCCGGCCATATCATTCACCAATTCTTCCCCATAGTACCGCCCGGGTACAAAATAGTGGAAACCCCAAACCCAGTCATCTATCTACCGATCAGCACGAAACAGATCACTAACTTAACTATTAAAATACTAGACCAATCGGATAATCCCGTCAGTTTTAGTAAGGAGACCGTCACGGTAACATTACATTTAAAGAAACTGTAATGGGTTTTCGATTCACCACTCCGTACCGCCCCTGCTTCACTTCCTATAAGAATCGTCGCCCACACCATCGTAAGATCAGTACGGCTTCGTCCACCACGCAGCTAACTAAAGCAAGCAGAGACTTCTTGCGGTCCTTGTGCTTTACAATAGTGTAATGAGTATTTTAAATATTGGAGAGCAAGTCCTCGTCGACACTTCTATCATTAGTAATCAATTGCACACACATCAACCGTATACAAACCGTTTTGACTATAACGATGAAATTCGAATTCCAATTCCCGAAGATATGTCAACTCTTCCCGGCCTGAGCTATCTGTACCTAGAGGGAAAATTGCGGAAGGAAAACGGTGAAGTTACAACGGCTAAATTCCTTAACAATGGTTTGGCTCACTTATTTAGCGAAATCCGATACGAAATTAATGGCGTCGTTGTCGACTCTGTCACCAAACCTGGTATTACGTCTACTGTTAAGGGATATGTGTCCTACAGTTCCGCTGACGTTAAAAAGCTTTAAAATGCAGGTTGGTTTGCCGGCGGCGATCCTCCCATTACCGATCAGGAAGGTAACTTTAGTGCCTGCATACCGTTGAGAATGCTGTTAGGATTCGCCAAAGATTATGGTAAAGTAATACTTAACATCCGACAAGAACTCGTATTAATTCGCAGCAATACCGATGCCGACGCCGTATTCAGTGCTACCGTAGGGGAGACGGCTAAAGTTACGATTGACAAACTATATTGGAAGGTTTCTCATATCACTCCAGGTCTTGCTCAAGAATTAGCCCTGACCAAATACATCGATAAAAATATTGACACTCAAGTCGCATTTCGCAGCTGGCAGCTTCATATCATACTCGGTGTTCATGCTGTGACTCAACATTCTCACGCTATCGCTACAAGCACAAAATTACAAACCCCCAGATATGTCATCGTAGGGTTTCAATCAGGTCGTTCGGGGCTAATCGCTAAGGACAATGCTAATTTCGATAAAATTGGTCTTACTAATTTCCGAGTTTATCTGAACACCGAACGATTCCCATACGACAATTTACATAACAATTATGCACTCAATCATTACGCAACATTATACGACATGTATTCCAAGTTTCAATCATCTTATTATAGCAAAATCGATGAGCCCTTCTTCTCCTGCCATGACTTTGCAGACAAGGCGCCCATTGTTGTAATCGATTGTTCCCATCAAAAAGACTACCTTCATGCAAACGCTGTCGTTTTTCGTGTTGAATTTAAAACTTTCGCTAACGTGCCAGCCAACACAACTGCGAATTGTCTCGTTCTTCACGATCGGGTTTTTACTTATAACGCATTGTCAAAACCAGTTAAACAACTGTAATTTCGCAAAACACTTTAGTTGCACCTCGACTTTTAGCGTAACTAGACCGTGCTCCCTCTACCTATTACGATGAAGATCATTATCGATATTCAAGGTTTTAAGACTTCCGATACGCACTTTAACCCAAAAGAATTGTCCTCCTACGACGGTACCTCAGTATCTCACCACATTTTTAAACCCCCTTTCGCCCTCCATTCCTTAACACCTCATTTACAACAACAAGCCCACTGGGTAATGACTAATCACCATTGCATCGACTGGAATGAGGGATTTACTCCAGCATACATGTTTCCTGCAATCTTGCGACGTCTTCTGCAAGGTGCCACCGAAGTATATGTGAAAGGTCGAGAAAAGGCAACTTTTCTACGCCGCTTTACTACCATCCCAATCATCGAAGTGGAAGAAAGACCGGCCCTCACCCCATCACAACCCGCTTGTTTATATCATTCCAAACCGATTTGTTATTGCGCTTTATCTAACGTGTATCATATTTATAATCACTACCATTTTTAATTTTTATAGTTTTTATTTGTTTACAATATATAGTTTAACTACATGGATTAAACATCTACGTACTAGTGGAAAAGTGTTCTACATACATTGTCTGCCTATGTTCGGTACACAAAACGTCTCGCAGTACTTCATCCATAGTAAGTATCCTCCGATGGAACCGCAACCTATCCACACCTTCTCTTTTCCACCGTCCTTTTCGAGCTTCTCGATAGGCATACGTCCACGTATGCAAATTGTACATTTTATTCTTCGAGTCGTCAAACTGCACGCTCTTCTTCATTTTCCTTCCTCTCTATAAAGGCTTTTACTTCACACATATGCCATTTTAGGCCAAGACTGTCCATTAAATCTACAAGGAGGCCTTCATTTATGGCTCCGTCTAAAAATAGTTGACCGACAGCTGCACCATTTTTGTACTGTTTTTCTTTTTTATACAACTCTTCGTCACTGAATCCGGAACGTCCTAACCCATATACGACTTCGTGCGACGCTTCAAAAGCTAAATCCTTTAACGAACTCACTAATCGTTCAACCGCACTAGTTACGTCTCTTGCAGCCGGTCGAGCTGCCTCTCTATAATTCATCCACATGACTACACTGCCAACTGACGACTCACGGCTTCCACTTTGATGTCGCACTTTACCATAGAACTCGCGAAAGTTAGCACTTCCAACATACACGCAGTCTTTTCAGAGTTCTCCTCCAGCTGACCCACTACAGACCATACATTTACTAAACAGTCTCCACAAAGATTTGCTACACTCTTCACTATCTCTTTATAGAAACTCTCAAAGTGTAACGCTTTTAATTGTGCGAATCGCACTTCCACGAGTTTCTGCAAGCACCACAATTCTTCTACAGTTTCACTCGGTAAACGCACCTCTGACAAGCCCACTTCCTCCAATTTGATTACTTTCCTTGTCTGGATCGCTTCAAATACAATCCTCTTCTTTCCTATTTCCAGAGCTGGCCACTCACCGTCGAGAGAATAGAAGTAGTTGGAAATCACTCCTTGATTTGCAATCAGGGCTGTCCACTCCCATTCATTTAACTGCACCCAGTCATTTTTGGCACCCCGTATTATAATACTTGGGTTAAATTGCGAACTCCAATCAAACCCTACACTCACGTACTTAGAACTTGATTTATTTAATTTGTACGTCCTACTATTCAGAAGTTCTGGACAGACAGTGGTTGCGGCTTTCTTGCTTTATTACTCTGAACTACCTCGATAGCTTTCAACAAGGCTTCCATTTCTGCACGACTATCGGATGCTACTACCCTTGCAGACTCTTCTACGCGCTTTTATTTTCACATTTCCAAGGTTACATGTGGTAGGAGGTGACCTTGAAGTCATGCTTACTGCACTGCCTTTTTGGACTCAACAATTATGGGAACCTTGAGTTGAAATTCCACATATAGCATATTTGGCTCGACTGCCCAAAATTTTAGCATATCACCCTTTTTTAATGTCTTCCCGATCATTTCGTGTAATTTATATGACCCCATCTTGTTGATATAAATTCGGGTATTTTCGGGATAAAGTAAGACATTTGTTATTTCAGCTTCACGGAAGGGAATAGTATATTCGATGTCACCATGCACTAGGATGTACCATCTATCATTATTGAAGGCGCGGGATACTAGTTGTAAATCTCGTTCATAATATAAAGGCTCGCTTAGCTCTTCAACCACAAACACCTGCGGGTGTGACGTGGAATTCGCATGCATATGTTTGCCAAATTTATCGATAGGCATTGCTCAAGCGTCGAACTGGATATGAATACCGAAAGCGTGGGCTTCTACTTATAAAATATCAATAATCATAGACGTCGCTAGGAGTGCAATAAAAACACAGACACTTTTATATACACATATATTTAATCAAACCAACAATAAGTAATATACACACATCCCCATCTGCTAGCCGAGCGAGAAAGCGCTGGATGGGGACCTCTACATGCTGCCGCCACCATAGGAATGGGTCACCCTCATATGTGGTAGGTAGTGTCCTCAGGAGGGTCGACTGCTATAGACGCTCGCTTCCAAGACTCATTGAATAGTCTATTGTTACGGCAGCCTGGAGTTGACGAGCTGATGGAGGTCGCGGTTCGGAGGTGATGAAGTATTCAAACTCCTTGTAAAATGTGGGAGCATCTTCAAAGAGAGCATCAACAACAATATCAGGCATGATGACTGGTAGCTGTAGTGGAAAAACGTTACGCTTTATATGTGAATCTCAAGGTAAGAGCCTTGACCTTGTATACCTCCATCCTTGACTACGCTCCTATATTAAGTTGTCTGTTTTCTGTAGCAGTTGCCATAATCCTCCAGCGCCTACCATAATTATCAAGCAGCTATGGCAACTAACTTCAAGAATGCAGAACAATTTTACCGTAATTTTCGTCGGTTTTTGGCTAGCTGCCCTCCAGCATCCTCTCAACGGTCTCTCCAGGCAGTGGTCACAATGGAGTATGCCCTGAACCTACAAGGAGAGACCCTAGCGGAGACGGCCACCTTACGGACGTGGCCCGCAGTCTTCGACGGATCGTCAGCTGTGTGGTGGCAGACCAACATCTTCAAGCCAGTGGACCGGTACCTAGGCCTACTGGAGGATGGGGAAGTTACATATATAACTTATACTTGGAAATAAATAAATATATTTAGAAATATTTCGGTGGTTTTATTTTAAAGTTTCGAGATTGTGACCTTGAATTGTAGAATATAAAACTTTCACAAACGTGTGCGTAGTTAGTTGCCATCATGAGCTCAGAACCTCGATATCCAGATTTTGCGAGCTACTCCAAACGGCTACGAACATTCGGCGATTGGAGTCGATTTCAAACTCCAGAATCGCTAGCAGATGCCGGTTTCTTTTGCATCAGCGACACGATTAATTGTGTACAGTGTTTCTACTGCGGAGTTCAAATTTCTGGTTGGGAGCGCAATGACAAACCCCTATCTGAACACCTCCGTTGGACACCCAACTGCAAAATTGCCAAGGTCTACCAGCAATTACAAACCATAGAAGACTTGACTATGCAACTTATCGATGCGTTGCATTTTTCCCCCGGAGTAGATGTGGCTGGCAACAATGGAACGGGCGCGGCCGACAAAACAAAAGGTTGCTGTTGTCATAAGTGATGCAAAGTGCGGCGCCAAACCATTCACTAGTTGCCATCGACTTGTTGAACATGCTACCAATACAATTTTTGGTTGCTCTCGCTGCAGTTCATGATGGGATTCTCTAAGTCCTTCAACCGCCGCGGTGCAGTTCAGCTTCTTTCGCCTACAATGATGGAGTGCACAACGTGACGTTGCGTAAAATGGATACCAGTTCCTTGACAACTATTTCCGTTTTTAAAATACAAGTGAACAACTTTACTGAACATAACGTTTTAACGTTCAAGATAAAATACCATTTCCCTTCATATGCGGTAGATACGAATTGGCAAACGATTTTGCTAAAAAATAAACCTGATGTCTTGAAGAAGCTGCTCTCACCCGCGGATAATTGCTGCTGTATATCTACTATTGTTTTAAGCACTATTTTATTCGCTCTAATGTGTATGTCTGTAACGTATTTCTTAATCTGTTGGTAGTAGTAGAGATAGACGGGTTCTACGACAAAATGACCACAATTGACCCCAAACCAATTTTTGGGAGTCTGACAGTGGGCCACCAATTTTGGGTGTCTGACAGTGGGCCACTTCAAGGTCACCGATTGGTAACATACAGTATGCGTCATAAGAAACGTCCCTAATGGCTTAAATCGTTCAACCCTTACCTCGCAGCGCGGGGCGGGGTGGTGGGGGAAGGGGGAAAGGTGGTTCGCTACGGGTTCACATCGAGCGGGGCAGAGCCCTAGCCGCCGGGCCCCCATGTTCAAGTATATATTTTCGGGTAAATTTTTATATTAAAAATGTAAGATATTGCGTAACATGTTCTGGGTATTGCGCAACATCAACCGCAGGGGCAGAGCCCCAGCCGCCATATTGTGGGGCCCGCATGCGCAACACCAACCCCGGGGGGCAGAGCCCTAGCCGCCGCCGGGGCCCCCATGTTTTTTAAAATAAAAATGCAATTTTTTAAGGCTAATTTGTCGTTTGTCCTCTTCGGGGAGGGGGAGGAAACCAAATGTCAAAGGTCATCGGTGTCTGTCAGTCATCAAACATCTATCTTTCTCTCTTTAACGCATAGGGTTCTACAAAAAACCATCTTTCTCTCTCTAACTCAAGCGAGCCCGGGGGGCAAAGCCCCAGTCGCCATATTGTGGGGCCTTCATGTGCAAGTTCGGGAGCGGAGTAAGTTTCAAGGTCACACTAACCTCGAGGGGCAGAGCTCCAGCCGCCGCGCCGGGGGGCTCGCATCAGGTTTTTTGTATATTTAAGGCTAATTTATTCCAGCGCTGCGGTTAAATGCCAAATTTTGATGAACGTGGGAACCGGAAGTGAAACTGCAAGGTGTCATCTTCATTATGTTGTCATCGTGGAAACCGCGTCAAAAGTCACTAGATGCGAATAACATCCCTTAAACCTGAAAAATCGCACATCAGTGTTTTTGGGACTCCATGCGCAAGTTAGAACTAAAGGTTCAAGGTCATTAAATTTTGTATATTTAAATTTAAGGCCCCTTATCTCGCTGCGCGGAGGAAAGATCATCTTTTGTATATTTCATACTTGCACAGGCGAAAGTATGAATTTCAAGTTCACTGCCATTCCAGTCCAATCGGCTATTTTTTAGTTTAGTTTGTTACTGTTGTTTTGCCTACATACGCTTAGTAATAATTGTAATTATGGTGACTCTTCCTTATGCGTGTAAGCTACATTCACATATTTTAAGGTATTAACATTAAAACCAAATCTAATAAGTGTTAAATTTCAATTTATATTCTATGCAGGCCAATGTCAAGCACGAACCGGCTCAGCGGCTGATGCAATTAGCGGAAGTTTATATTTGCGCTAATGACTCAAGCGAAAGTATTAATTCAAGACCACTACCATTCCAGTCTATACTAACAACATTCTTAAACTTGTGGCGCAAATGAAACAAGTAGAAGGCTTTTTTCCAGTGTGCAGCCATATGTTAGCTTTATTTGCTGTTTTTATTTTTAAATGGAATATGAACAAGGTTGTTGCCTATATGTGTCATTATTTGTTCACAAATATGCATAGCGATCAAGTAAACGTTTTCAGTTGTTTCGGCAATATCTAATTTTGGCATTTTGATTTGTAATCTCTGTGCTATTCGTCCACATACACTTAGTAATAATTGTTGGCCGCTCTCGTTAATTTAGGTAGGTTTAAGTGTTAAATTTCACTCCGGTTTTTGTAATTAGCTGTATGCCAGGTGCGAATCGCCTTCAGCTTTGGTTTAATTATCCTTGCACATATTATAAATTCAAAACCACTGTCATTCCAGTTCTTTGCTAACATAATTACTTACAGCGCAAATAGGTGCCTTTATATTTGCATATATGTGCCAATAAATTAGCTTTATTTGTTCCCGATTAGGGTTTTTCATGAGCTAGCTTTTGTTTTGTAGTATGTAAAGGTTTTTCGCCAGTGTGTAATATCTAATTTTAACAATAATTGAAATTATGCCCCAAAAATGACAGCTCGGTAAATTCGCAGCGTATATTTTTATTATTTCAAGAACAGCTTTGATAAATGCAGCTTTTACTATGTAAATTAATTGAAAGGCACGAACGATATTTTGGGGTTGTATCTCGTAAACGGGTGGGAAAAATGAAAAACGGGTGAAAAAATGGCACCCCCACACTACTTGTTAACCCCCATCTGGAAATAAAGCCATCTATTAATATATTAAAAATTGAAAGTGCCCTTATGACAATTTTTGTAAATTATATTTTGGAGCCGCAAGAACTGATAAACAGCCGAATGTCGAGTGGCTGAACACTAAAAGGGGTTGTATCTCGTAAACGGGTGGGAAAAATGAAAAACGGGTGAAAAATGGCACCCCCACACTACCTGCTAACCCCCATCTGGAAATGAAGCCATCTATGATATATTAAAAATTGAAAGTGCTTTTATGGCAATTTTTGAAGCTGCAAGAACTGATAAACAGAACATAATTAATAGGGAAACGACATTATCGTTTTGCTACATGTATTAACTAATATAAATAACAGTTATGTCGGCGCTCACACGTTTAATACAATTTTAAACGCCTGCCTATTGAGGCCTAGTTTTTTTACAGGTTAATTTGTCGTAACCTAAATCATTCAACCCTTATCCTGTTGCACGGAGTGGGAGGAGTCGGCGCCCAGGAATCTGTGAGTAAGCCACATCCACATATTTTATGGACACCCGGGGTACTCATATATTTTATATTCAAACCTGCTAGATGAAAGCGATCACTCCTATGCCGACAATAAAATTATCTAATTAACAACAGTTATAGGAGCGTCAATGACACAAAACATTTAGCCTTAATTACAATTATTACGGAGAGCATAAAAATATAGCAGATGTAATTAATGTTCGCGAATATGCAATGCGGTGAAAGTGCATACTTGAACTGACCCCGGAAAAAATCGAATGTCGCGCTACGCTAAATTGCAAATATGTTTTTCAATTAGGCGCTAGTTATTATATATTTTGTTTTACGTACACGTTTATTTTAACTACGCATGGAATTACACCTCCTAAAATTGTTACATTAATTCCTGAGCCATCTTTTTTATTTTTAACATTATTTAAGAACAATAGTCGAATGCTAGGTAAAGTTTCATAGCACAACTTAGTATTATAAGATTTTCGATATGCGCTTTAATCCTGTGTTTCTAAAGAGATTATTCACTGCGTGCTTTGTACAGTAAATATAAATTCATACTAGATGCATGTAATCCGCGCTCAAAAATGTCATTTACATTTACATATAAAGTTGTTTTGTTCTATTATATAATGATATGATACACGTTTAACAAAGCGCAATAACAAATCGGTCTGGAATGATATAAACAAGCGGGTCAACCAATTTTTAAAATAAATATTTTTAAAAGTTGCCGTTTTTTATTTCAGCTTATACTTAGGAGCATCAACGAAAAATTTTTCTTTTTTACCTGGTAATAAAGCGCAATGGTGGTGTGTTTTTAGCCCGCTAGTAACATACATTTAATGTTGTATAATATAATTTCAAAGAATTCTTGAAATAATAGGTTCATCGAAGAATGCACACCAATTAAAAGCAGGCGCAAATTGTTAAAGTTAGTAGACACGTTTTAACTAAAAAAATATAAAACCTAAACTCATTATGCGTCCTAAAGCGGAAGTGGTGCAATTTCTCTCGTATTGACACTCCTGCAACTGATCTTGAGCTCACAATATTACCTTTCTAATTTAAGGCGGTTTATATCGCACTTGACCTTCGACTCATAGGACAGGTGCACACTTTCGCTGCATTACGTGTTTGAGAATGTTAATTTCATATATTAAAACAGGGGCATTATAAACAAAACCTACTATGTAAAGCAATAAAATTAAAACACGAGATAAAGATGGGGAAAAAATTTGCTACAAAGATTTCTGCAGTTTATATCCGTAGGTGTGCAAATACGGCAAGTTTCCAGTTGGCCACCCGGATGTACACGTGTGCTCATAAAAATGGAATACACTTACTGTTGCACTGATGTGAAAAGTCGTATTATTCACATTATTAAATAAATTTTTTATACGATATCTTTATTTAACCATTTTCTTTTAACTTAATACAACAAACAATTTCACTTTATCGATGTTTCAAGCCAACCGGTATTACAAAAATCAGTCCAACAGCAAGTGTATTCCATTTTTTATGAGCACAAGTGTACATGTGGGAAAATTGTCCGCAACAACCCGAACAGGGAGCAGAGGGGCTAATTCAGTGTATTATATTGATACCTCAAGATTTATATCATCCCTGTTTTACCAATAAAAGAAAAATAAAAAATTGCTGTTCTCTCTCTCTGTCGTACATGCCCTGTAAACTCAAATAAAGGGATATGTACTTGCACTGAAAACGAGAGAGCGGGCACATGGGTCATAGATGAGGTTAGGGCGGCTCTCAGCAAAGGATATCGCATCTTAAAAATTCAAGAAATATGGAAATATACGGTATGAACGGGTCTGTTTACAGAATTTATAGTCACATTTCTGAAAATTAAACAAGAGGCATTAGGATGACCTCAAGGTTGTTCAACTGAAGAACAGAAGCAGCAATATATAGACGATTATTTTTGAATCGAAAGTATACGACTGGCCCAGACTAAAATAGAAAGAAACCCTGGTTTACGCTCCTTGGCTAAACTTATGCTGAATTCGTTCTGGGGTAAGTTTGGTCAGCGGGAAAATCAGCCCAAGACAGAAATAATTACAGAGCCTGCTGAATTGTACTCGCTCCTAACCAACCCAGAAATCAATATCTGACATATAAATCCTGTTAATGAAGAAACTATAATTTTTAATTGGGTACACAAAGAGCAAGCATCTGAGCCCCTATTGACTGTGAATGTGGCGATATCCTGTTTCACGACTGCGCTGTATAACGAGATGGAAAAATTGGAGGGAGAGGGTTTTGTACGGAGATACTCATTCACTCCAGTACATATCCAAGGAAAATCACTATGAACCCCCATCGGGGAACTTCCTATGTGAAATAACCGATGCGCTAGAGGAATATGGACCAGGAAGTTATATAACTAATTTTGTAACAGGGGGACCTAAAACATACGCCTATGCGGTTTATTCGCCAGAAAAAAAAATATGCAGAGATTTGTAAATTTAAAGGTATTACCTTATCGCAGAAAAATCTTGAAAAAGTTAATTTGTGTGTTTTAGAAGATCTAATAATAAATATGGGTAAAGACGACAAGGAGGTAATTCTGTTTAATAAAAACATTCGTACAACTATGAACCATACGATAGTAACAAAAGACGAATTTAAAACCTCTAAATTACATTTAATAAACGCAGAATCATAGAAAATTACGATTCTGTGCCCTATGGGTACACCAAAAGATCAAAACTTGTTTAAACATAGTACCCCATGTTAGAAGTACTGATAGCCTCCAGAATATTTTGACAGTTCGCATGTTAGCAGGTTAACAGTTCGAAGCAGTTAACCATACGCTATATGAAAAACATTAAAAAACAGTGTTAAATTAGCCTAATATAACAGATAGCTACAGCTATATGGCACAGCCAGCTGTCATATACAGATATAATCAACAGGTCAGAAAATGTTTCGAACAGGTCTGGAGCAACCACCACTCAGTCCAACACAATCCCTTTGCATGTACCATGCTAAAACTTATTGTTATTGCGCGTTGTCTAACGTGTATTATTTACAGTTCTAAAGCACATAGACTTACATGGCGGTGGCTTTGTCTAACACGCAGTTGTATATGACACTAGAAAAAGTTATCATATTTAAATAAGAGGGTGTGCGAGTGTGTCGTTAACCTAAGAATCGCCTAGGTTTCTACAAGTTACTAAATTTACTATCTATCCAGCGTAAAATATAGGAAATGTACGCCGCAGTGTCAAGTTCAATATGACCTACATTATGCGCATAAAATTAGAAAGGTTTGCTTAATTATTATTGCGCCAATTTGCATAAGTATTTTATTTTAAATATGATTTTCTTCTTTGGAACAAGTTAATAGCATCGGATTTTTAGAAATCAAACCAGTTTTCAGAATAAGTGAAAAACATAGCCTAATCCCTGTGCCAATGCATGTATGTAATCAAGTCACCGTTGATACATCAAAATATAAATAATTTTAAAAATGCGTCAAGTTGTTTGAATTATTATGGTGATTAAATCATCCTGAATTACATTTCTCGTCTACATTTTAACCATTTTGCCATGGTTCCTACCAGTATATACCGGCACATATTCCCTGTATTCAATTAAAAAGTACACATCAAAGCATTGCGAGTATTTGCTGTGCAAACAATTATACCACAAACCTGGTTATCCGAAAGTAAACACAGTTCTAGGCCAAGGTAATATAATTGAGATAAACGCTGTACTTAATACGTACTCCGGTTGGGCATACATCTTTTAATAACTATATGTTATATAAATGAAAGACATTTATGATAGATATGTGTTTCGTTTGTGTAAAACCTGAATATTTAGCAGTTTAGTTAATACTTTTATTTTTAACAATAATACATGTATGTTTTAACCAAAAAATACAATTATATTTTCAATATTGTTCGCTGTTAGGGTTATGATGCGTGTTTGTGTTCATAAAACAGTTGCTCAAAAATATTTAAACATGACAGACAGACTGTGATTGCTATTCAACATTCCCTCTATTATGCGCCTCCTCTTTTTGTTCTTGACGCTTCAGTTCTTTGATAATCGCTGCTGAGGCATTAGATGCAAGAACCGGGGCCCTAGCGTATGCGGTTCACCTGTTGCAAGAGTTTTTCTTTATTAGGGCCGGGCAACGCACGTCGAACGGCGAGCGGCCGTTGGGAGAGATGCAAGGGAAAGATGCAAACTAAATCGGAAGACGTTCCTCCTTACACAGACAGACAGACAAACAGACAGACAGATGCTCTCTGCTCTCGGTAGACCTTCTTGGTTTTAACCTGTCTGTCTGTATAGCTGTCTGTCTGTTTGTCTGTCTGTCTCTTTGTCGGCCGTTGGGAGAGATGCAAGGAAGAGATGCAAACTAAATCGGAAGACTTTCCTTCTTATTGTTTTGCACAAATGTGTTCTTATACAATATAGTTGTTTAATGTAATTGTGCATGTATCGATTTTTTCCTGAAAAACAACAGTATCCTAGACGACACGTTTTCATGTAAAAAATCTCAAAATATGTAGTATTAAACAGACAACAAATCGTTTACAATAGAATTTGGAAGAGAATCTGTTATTTTAATCTGCTTCTGATGTTACTGTTTCTATTTTTAAGAATTATTATGTTTAGGTCTTAGATTAGTGTATTACTAATAATCATAACAATATAAATTTGTGAAAATAAATATGATAAAAGAAGCAGAATAGATACCATTCTACGGGGTCATTATTCCTTAGAACTGCAAAAAGAATAAAACACGTTTATAAAAGTTGTTTATTTATTTACCTTTAATTATACATTTCGGGAGCAGATACATATTGCGTCACATATTGTTTGTGAAAATGATAAACATTGGATAAGGCGCAGTAACAAAAAGATTGTGAATGATGCATGCATGCCGGTTTTGAAGTAGACAGTGCCGGTTGTTCTTCTATCTTCAGAAAGACAGACCAAGAAGGTCTACCGAGAGCAGAAAGCATATGTCTGACTATCTGTCTGTCTGGCTGTCTTTCTGTCTGGCTGTCTGTCTGTCTGTCTTAAGTCTCTGTCTCTCCCAACGGCGCCGTTTTAATATATGAAATTAACATTCTCAAACACGTAATGCAGCGAAAGTGTGCACCTGTCCTATGAGTCGAAGGTCAAGTGCGATATAAACCGCCTTAAATTAGAAAGGTAATATTGTGAGCTCAAGATCAGTTGCAGGAGTGTCAATACGAGAAAAATTGCACCACTTCCGCTTTAGGACGCATAATGAGTTTAGGTTTTATATTTTTTTAGTTAAAACGTGTCTACTAACTTTAACAATTTGCGCCTGCTTTTAATTGGTGTGCATTCTTCGATGAACCTATTATTTCAAGAATTCTTTGAAATTATATTATACAACATTAAATGTATGTTACTAGCGGGCTAAAAACACACCACCATTGCGCTTTATTACCAGGTAAAAAAGAAAAATTTTTCGTTGATGCTCCGAAGTATAAGCTGAAATAAAAAACGGCAACTTTTAAAAATATTTATTTTAAAAATTGGTTGACCCGCTTGTTTATATCATTCCAGACCGATTTGTTATTGCGCTTTGTTAAACGTGTATCATATCATTATATAATAGAACAAAACAACTTTATATGTAAATGTAAATGACATTTTTGAGCGCGGATTACATGCATCTAGTATGAATTTATATTTACTGTACAAAGCACGCAGTGAATAATCTCTTTAGAAACACAGGATTAAAGCGCATATCGAAAATCTTATAATACTAAGTTGTGCTATGAAACTTTACCTAGCATTCGACTATTGTTCTTAAATAATGTTAAAAATAAAAAAGATGGCTCAGGAATTAATGTAACAATTTTAGGAGGTGTAATTCCATGCGTAGTTAAAATAAACGTGTACGTAAAACAAAATATATAATAACTAGCGCCTAATTGAAAAACATATTTGCAATTTAGCGTAGCGCGACATTCGATTTTTTCCGGGGTCAGTTCAAGTATGCACTTTCACCGCATTGCATATTCGCGAACATTAATTACATCTGCTATATTTTTATGCTCTCCGTAATAATTGTAATTAAGGCTAAATGTTTTGTGTCATTGACGCTCCTATAACTGTTGTTAATTAGATAATTTTATTGTCGGCATAGGAGTGATCGCTTTCATCTAGCAGGTTTGAATATAAAATATATGAGTACCCCGGGTGTCCATAAAATATGTGGATGTGGCTTACTCACAGATTCCTGGGCGCCGACTCCTCCCACTCCGTGCAACAGGATAAGGGTTGAATGATTTAGGTTACGACAAATTAACCTGTAAAAAAACTAGGCCTCAATAGGCAGGCGTTTAAAATTGTATTAAACGTGTGAGCGCCGACATAACTGTTATTTATATTAGTTAATACATGTAGCAAAACGATAATGTCGTTTCCCTATTAATTATGTTCTGTTTATCAGTTCTTGCAGCTTCAAAAATTGCCATAAAAGCACTTTCAATTTTTAATATATCATAGATGGCTTCATTTCCAGATGGGGGTTAGCAGGTAGTGTGGGGGTGCCATTTTTCACCCGTTTTTCATTTTTCCCACCCGTTTACGAGATACAACCCCTTTTAGTGTTCAGCCACTCGACATTCGGCTGTTTATCAGTTCTTGCGGCTCCAAAATATAATTTACAAAAATTGTCATAAGGGCACTTTCAATTTTTAATATATTAATAGATGGCTTTATTTCCAGATGGGGGTTAACAAGTAGTGTGGGGGTGCCATTTTTTCACCCGTTTTTCATTTTTCCCACCCGTTTACGAGATACAACCCCAAAATATCGTTCGTGCCTTTCAATTAATTTACATAGTAAAAGCTGCATTTATCAAAGCTGTTCTTGAAATAATAAAAATATACGCTGCGAATTTACCGAGCTGTCATTTTTGGGGCATAATTTCAATTATTGTTAAAATTAGATATTACACACTGGCGAAAAACCTTTACATACTACAAAACAAAAGCTAGCTCATGAAAAACCCTAATCGGGAACAAATAAAGCTAATTTATTGGCACATATATGCAAATATAAAGGCACCTATTTGCGCTGTAAGTAATTATGTTAGCAAAGAACTGGAATGACAGTGGTTTTGAATTTATAATATGTGCAAGGATAATTAAACCAAAGCTGAAGGCGATTCGCACCTGGCATACAGCTAATTACAAAAACCGGAGTGAAATTTAACACTTAAACCTACCTAAATTAACGAGAGCGGCCAACAATTATTACTAAGTGTATGTGGACGAATAGCACAGAGATTACAAATCAAAATGCCAAAATTAGATATTGCCGAAACAACTGAAAACGTTTACTTGATCGCTATGCATATTTGTGAACAAATAATGACACATATAGGCAACAACCTTGTTCATATTCCATTTAAAAATAAAAACAGCAAATAAAGCTAACATATGGCTGCACACTGGAAAAAAGCCTTCTACTTGTTTCATTTGCGCCACAAGTTTAAGAATGTTGTTAGTATAGACTGGAATGGTAGTGGTCTTGAATTAATACTTTCGCTTGAGTCATTAGCGCAAATATAAACTTCCGCTAATTGCATCAGCCGCTGAGCCGGTTCGTGCTTGACATTGGCCTGCATAGAATATAAATTGAAATTTAACACTTATTAGATTTGGTTTTAATGTTAATACCTTAAAATATGTGAATGTAGCTTACACGCATAAGGAAGAGTCACCATAATTACAATTATTACTAAGCGTATGTAGGCAAAACAACAGTAACAAACTAAACTAAAAAATAGCCGATTGGACTGGAATGGCAGTGAACTTGAAATTCATACTTTCGCCTGTGCAAGTATGAAATATACAAAAGATGATCTTTCCTCCGCGCAGCGAGATAAGGGGCCTTAAATTTAAATATACAAAATTTAATGACCTTGAACCTTTAGTTCTAACTTGCGCATGGAGTCCCAAAAACACTGATGTGCGATTTTTCAGGTTTAAGGGATGTTATTCGCATCTAGTGACTTTTGACGCGGTTTCCACGATGACAACATAATGAAGATGACACCTTGCAGTTTCACTTCCGGTTCCCACGTTCATCAAAATTTGGCATTTAACCGCAGCGCTGGAATAAATTAGCCTTAAATATACAAAAAACCTGATGCGAGCCCCCCGGCGCGGCGGCTGGAGCTCTGCCCCTCGAGGTTAGTGTGACCTTGAAACTTACTCCGCTCCCGAACTTGCACATGAAGGCCCCACAATATGGCGACTGGGGCTTTGCCCCCCGGGCTCGCTTGAGTTAGAGAGAGAAAGATGGTTTTTTGTAGAACCCTATGCGTTAAAGAGAGAAAGATAGATGTTTGATGACTGACAGACACCGATGACCTTTGACATTTGGTTTCCTCCCCCTCCCCGAAGAGGACAAACGACAAATTAGCCTTAAAAAATTGCATTTTTATTTTAAAAAACATGGGGGCCCCGGCGGCGGCTAGGGCTCTGCCCCCCGGGGTTGGTGTTGCGCATGCGGGCCCCACAATATGGCGGCTGGGGCTCTGCCCCTGCGGTTGATGTTGCGCAATACCCAGAACATGTTACGCAATATCTTACATTTTTAATATAAAAATTTAGTCGAAAATATATACTTGAACATGGGGGCCCGGCGGCTAGGGCTCTGCCCCGCGCGATGTGAACCCGTAGCGAACCACCTTTCCCCCTTCCCCCACCACCCCGCCCCGCGCTGCGAGGTAAGGGTTGAACGATTTAAGCCATTAGGGACGTTTCTTATGACGCATACTGTATGTTACCAATCGGTGACCTTGAAGTGGCCCACTGTCAGACACCCAAAATTGGTGGCCCACTGTCAGACTCCCAAAAATTGGTTTGGGGTCAATTGAGGTCATTTTGTCGTAGAACCCGTCTATCTCTACTACTGTTGGTATTATAATCATTTAGTCTAGCCACTACTGTAATTACTCTTTGTATTTGCATCTTAAATATAACTTTTTATTAAATTATGTGTATTTTTCACTCTACGAAGGTACTCTGGATGAGTAACCAAATATTCTATCAGACTCGATGGTCTAGAGGTAAAGATACTCTCGGCTGCAGATTGCGCTGCGGATATACAGGGAGACCTAGGTTCGAATCCTAGTCGAGTCATAATTTAGACATGAAGTATCCTAAGCGTTTACTTCATGCCTAATTTTTTTTTTTAATAAATGTGTTAAGCGCAGTCTGTGCTAAGCACTACTTAATTCTTTCTATGCCCTTGGCCGTAAACGCGATCTTGACCTTGAATTTTTTTAAAGTAGCCTCAACCTCGAACGCGGGTTTGACCTTGAACGTGGCCTCGCTCCGAACGTGGCCTCGCTTCGAACGCGACCTTGGGCTTGCACGTGGCCTTGCCTTGCGTGTGACCTTGGGCATGAACGTGGCCTTGCCTTGAACTCAAGGTCAAGTGGTGGGGGGAGGTTCCAGAACCATCCACTTCCCTCTACTCATAATATACTGTTACGTTTTTACGTTTTGGGCTATTAAAAAATTATACGACGCTTCTTGTATTAAACATTTATTTACAACGATTTATCTTAACTATTTACAAAGCAACTATTAAACGCGGAACACACATTATTTATAAACTAACAGGACTATTTCTAACAACAGATATACTTTATTTATTTATTTACGACTTAACATATTTATTGGTTATTCACGCGTTATTTATTTCACTAGAGTTATGTACACACGGGTTCATTTATATTGCAGTTTACGCGCTTCGAGTTGAGATGAGAACTGAACTGTCGATTCCTGCTGACACGTATTTATATATCATGAATGAGTCATTCTAGAACAATCGAGGCATTACTCGCTTTTCCGGCAAATGCATGACGCATTCGCGTGTGTAGACCTCGAGCGCGTACTCGAAAGCGTGAGTCATCCGTTGCACCTGGCTCAAAGGTCGTTCTGGATAGATCCAGAAGGCTGCACGCGTATTAGTCACCAAGGCCGCTGACTTCATTCGTTGCACCTGCTCCAAGGCCGTTTCTCGAAGTCTGGAACGCTGTGACTCATATGTCCGCAGCGGCTCGTCCCAAGTTCGTTACAATACTATTATTCGATCTTGCAACACTGCCTTTTTGCCATCAATATATTAACTACAGAAGATATTATTGTGCTACTGTGATAACTAGGACAGATCAGAATGCGTGCCACTACTAACAGGTGTTCAATAACTGACTTAAAATCGGTTGCTGTGGTAATAACCTTTGTAGTAGTATATATGGAGACCATTTAACAATATATCACTAATATATCAAAATTTTCTGCATCAAAATAATTTAATTTCAATAGTATAGTATTAAGGCACGTTAGAACGTCTGAAAAGCACATTTTGCAGGATATGTTATTTACAGAAAATATTATTGTGCTACTGTGATAGCTAGAGCCGATCATAATTTAATAAATGTGGTTAGAATATGCGTGCTATTACTAACAGGTGTTCAATAACTGACTTAAAATCGATTGCTGTGGTAATAAGAAATATTAACTACAGAAAATATTATTGTGCTACTGTGATAGCTAGGGCCGATCATAATTTAATAAATGTGGTCAGAATATGCGTGCCATTACTAACAAATGTTTAATAACTGACTTAAAATTGATCGCTGTGGTAATAACCTGTGTAGTAGTATATACCGGGTGTCAACGAATTTATTAGACAAGTCATAACTTCTAGAGTCTTAGGTTTATCAAAATGAGATTTGGTATAGGTAAATGGTATAGGGAGAGGAGAGTTTTCGCATATTTTTCACTTTCCGGTCACTTCCGGTTTCACCGGAAATGGCTCCCGTTTCGAATTTTTAAATGGAACACCCTGTATATTTTTGCATATTTGGATTTCTGAGACAATTTTGGATCAGCATGTGACATTTTAAAAACTTATCCATGGCACACTTGACAAAAGTAAATAAATTATTATCCAGTATTTTGCTTAGAAATATTTAACTTATGAGCTTATTTTTAATCCAATCGCAAATAAATTAGTATTGTTAGATTCGCCAAAAAATCCTCTTTTCGGAAAGTGCTTGTCAAAAAAAGGGTCGCCATTTGAAAAAAAAAATAGTTAGACAAGAAAACGTGCTTTTGCCAACTTGTCTTATTCCTATCTATCATACTAATCACTAAAAGTTTCCGATTGTAATTTTCTGACATCACCTGAGGTCCTTAGATTAGTTTGCGTCCGATCATGGCCACCTAGATGCCATATTAAAAGTGGCTCTAAAAAAATCAAGTAGGCTTAAAAACTTTTTAAAATGTCACATTCTGATCCAAAATTGTCTCAGAAATCCAAATATGCAAAAATATACAGGGTGTTCCATTTAAAAATTCGAAATCGAAGCCATTTCCGGTGAAACCGGAAGTGACCGGAAAGTGAAAAATATGCGAAAATTCTCCTCTCCCTATACCATTTACCTATACCAAACCTCACTTTAATACACATAATACTCTAGAAGATATGACTTGTCTAATAAATTCGTTGACACCCGGTATATGGAGACCATTTAACCGTATATCACTACTATATCAAATTCTTCTGCATTAAAAAAATTCAATTTTTATAGTATAGTATTAAGGTACCTTAAAACGTCTGAAAAGCACGTTTTGCAGAAAATATTAACTACAGAAAAAATGATTGTGCTACTGTGATAGCTAGGGCCGATCAGAATTTAAAAATGTAGTCAGAATATGCGTGCCATTACTAACAGGTGTTCAATAACTGACTTAATATCGATTGCTGTGGTAATAACCTGTGTAAAGTATATATGAAGACCATTTAATCGTATATCACTACTATATCAAATTCTTCTGCATTAAAAAAATTCAATTTTTATAGTATAGTATTAAGGTACCTTAAAACGTCTGAAAAGCACGTTTTGCAGAAAATATTAACTACAGAAAAAATGATTGTGCTACTGTGATAGCTAGGGCCGATCAGAATTTAAAAATGTAGTCAGAATATGCGTGCCATTACTAACAGGTGTTCAATAACTGACTTAATATCGATTGCTGTGGTAATAACCTGTGTAAAGTATATATGAAGACCATTTAATCGTATATCACTACTATATCAAATTCTTCTGCATTAAAAAGATTCAATTTTAATAGTATAGTATTAAGGTACGTTAAAACGTCTGAAAAGCACGTTTTGCAGGAAATATTAACTATAGAAAATATTATTTTGGAACTGTGATTGCAAGGGCCAATCAGAATTTAATAAATGTGGTCAGAATATCCGTGCCATTACTAACAGGTGTTCAACAACTGACTTAAAATCGGTTGCTGTGGTAATAGCCCTTGTAGTAGTATATATAGAGACCTGTTAACAATATATTAGTACTATATCAAAATTTTCTGCATAAAAAAATCAATTTCAATACTATAGTAGTGAGGTACGTTAAAACGTCGGAAAAGAACGTTTTGCAGGAAATATTAACTACAGAAAATATTATTGTGCTACTGTGATAGCTAGGGCCGATCAGAATTTAAAACATGTATTCAGAATATGCGTGCCATTACTAACAGGTGTTCAATAACTGACTTAAAATCGATTGCTGTGGTAATAGCCCTTGTGGTAGTATATATGGACACCATTTAAACATATATCACAACTATATATTATTTTTCTACATCCAAAAAATTCAATTTTAGAGTATAGTATTAAGTTACGTTAAAACGTCTGAAAAGCACGTTTTGCAGGAAATATTAACTACAGGAAATATTATTGAGCTAATTTGATAGCTTGGGGCGATCAGAATTTAAAAAATTTGTTCATAATATCCGTGCCACCAGTAGCAGGTGTTCAATTACTAGCTTAAAATTGATTGCTGTGGTAATAGCCCTTGTAGTAGTATATATGGAGACCATTTAAACATATATCACTACTATATAAATTTTTTCTGCATCCAAAAAATTCAGTTTTAATAGTATAGTATTAAGGAACGTTAAAACGTCTGAAAAGCACGTTTTACAGGAAATATTAACTACAGGAAATATTATTGAGCAAATTTGATAGCTTGGGGCGATCAGAATTTAAAAATTTGTTTATAATATACGTGCCATCAGTAGCAGGTGTTCAATTACTAGCTTAAAATTGATTACTGTGGTAATAGCCCTTGTAGTAATATATATGGAGACCAATTAACCATATATCACTACTATATAAAATTTTTCTGCATCCAAAAAATTCAATTTTAATAGTATACTATTAAGGCACGTTAAAACGTCTAAAAAGCACGTTTTGCAGGAAATATTAACTACAGGAAATATTATTGAGCTAATTTGATAGCTTGGGGCGATCAGAATTTAAAAAATTTGTTCATAATATGCGTGCCATCAGTAGCAGGTGTTCAATTACTAGCTTAAAATTGACTGCTGTGGTAATGGCCCTTTTAGTAGTACCTATATATGGAGACCATTTAACCATAATATCACTACTATATAAAATTTTTCTGCATTAAAAAAATTCAATTTTAATTGTATAGTATTAAGGTACGTTAAAACGTCTGAAAAGCACGTTTTGCAGGAAATATTAACTACAGAAAATATTATTGTGCTACTGTGATAGCTAGGGCCGATCAGAATTTAAAACATGTAGTCAGAATATGCGTGCCATTACTAACAGGTGTTCAATAACTGAATTAAAATCGATTGCTGTGGTAATAACCTGTGTAGTAGTATATATGGAGACCATTTAACCGTATACCACTTCTATATCGAATTCTTCTGCATTCAAAATATTCAATTTTAGTAGTATAGTATTAAGGTACGTTAAAACGTCTGAAAAGCACGTTTTGCAGCAAATATTAGCTACAGAAAATATAATTGAGTTAATGTGATAGCCAGTTGCGATCAGAATTTAATAAAGTTGGCCATAGTATGCGTGCGATCATTAGCAGGTGTTCAGTAACTGACTGAAAATCGATTGCTGTGGTAATAGCCCTTGTGGTAGTATATATGGACACCATTTAAACATATATCACAACTATATATTATTTTTCTACATCCAAAAAATTCAATTTTAGAGTATAGTATTAAGGTACGTTAAAACGTCTGAAAATCACGTTTTCCAGCAAATATTAACTACAGGAAATATTATTGAGCTAATTTGAAAGCTTGGGACGATCAGAATTTAAAAAATTTGTTCATAATATGCTTGCCATCAGTAGCAGGTGTTCAATTACTAGCTTAAAATTGATTGCTGTGGTAATAGCCTTTGTAGTAGTATATATGGAGACCATTTAACCATATATCACTACTATATAAAATTTTTCTGCATCCAAAAAATTCAATTTTAATAGTATAGCATTAAGGAACGTTAAAACGTCTGAAAAGGAGGTTTTGCAGCAAATATTAACTACAGAAAATATTATTGAGTTAATTTGATAGCTTGGGGCGATCAGAATTTAAAAAAATTTGTTGATAATATGCGTGCCATCAGTAGCAGGTGTTCAATTACTAGCTTAAAATTGATTGCTGTGGTAATAGCCCTTGTAGTAGAATATATGGAGACCATTTAACGATGTATCACTACTATATAAAATGTTTTTGCATCCAAAAAATTCAATTTTAATAGTATAGTGTTAAGGTACGTTATAACGTCTGAAAAGCACGTTTTGCAGCAAACATTAACTACAGGAAATATCATTGAGCTAATTTGATAGCTTGGGGCGATCAGAATTTAAAAAATTTGTTCATAATATGCGTGCCATCAGTAGCAGGTGTTCAATTACTAGCTTAAAATTGATTGCTGTAGTAATAGTCCTTGTAGTAGTATATACGGAGACCATTTAACCATATATCACTACTATATAAAATTTTCTGCATCCAAAAAATTTAATTTAATAGTATAGTATTAAGGTACGTTAAAACGTCTGAAAAGCATGTTTTGCAGCAAATATTAACTACAGGAAATATTATTGAGCTAATTTGATAGCTTGGGCAATCAAAATTTAAAAAATTTGTTCATAATATGCGTGCCATCAGTAGCAGGTGTTCAATTACTAACTTAAAATTGATTTCTGTGGTAATAGCCCTTGTGGTAGTATATAAGGAGACCATTTAACCATATATCACTACTATATAAAATTTTTCTGCATCCAAAAAATTTAATTTTAACAGTATAGAATTAAGGTACGTTAAAACGTCTGAAAAGCACGTTTTGCAGCAAATATTAACTACAGGAAATATTATTGAGCTAATTAAAAGGCGGGTTCGAACAGAATTTAAAAAATTTGTTCTTAATATGCTTGCCATCAGTGGCAGGTGTTCAATTACTAACTTAAAATTGATTGCTTTAGTAATAGTCCTTGTAGTAGTATATACGGAGACCATTTTACCATATATCACTACTATTTAAATTTTTCTGCATCCAAAAAATTCAATTTTAATAGTATAGTATTAAGGAAAGTTCAAACGTCTGAAAAGCACGTTTTGCAGCAAATATTAACTACAGGAAATATTATTGAGCTAATTTGATAGCTTGGGGCGATCAGAATTTAATTTTTTTTTCATAATATGCGTGTCATCAGTAGCAGGGGTTCAATTACTAGCTTAAAATTGATTGCTGTGTTAATAGCCCTTGTAGTAGTATATATGGAGACCATTTAACCATGTATCACTACTGTATATTATTTTTCTGCATCCAAAAGATCCAATTTTAGTAGAATAGTATTAAGGTACGGTAAAACCTCTGAAAAGCACTTTCTGCAGCAAATATTAACTACAGGAAATATTATTGAGCTAATTTGATAGCTTGGAGCGATCAGAATTTAAAAAATTTGTTCATAATATGCGTGCCATTAGTAGCAGGTGTTCAATTACTAGCTTAAAATTGATTGTTGTGGTAATAGCCCTTGTAGTAGTTTATATGGGGACAATTTAACCATATATCACTACTATATAATATTTTTCTGCATCAAAAAAATTCAATTTTAGTAGTATAGTATTAAGGTACGTTAAAACCTCTAAAAAGCACCTTTTGCAGCAAATATTAACTACAGGATATATTATTGGGCTAATTTGATAGCTTGGGTCGATCAGAATTTAATTTTTTTTTAATAATATGCGTGCCATCAGTAGCAGGTGTTCAATTACTAGCTGAAAATTGATTGCTGTGGTAATAGCCCTTGTAGTAGTATATATGGAGACCATTTAACGATATATCACAAGATAAAATTTTTCTGAATCCAAAAACTTCAATCTTAATAGTATAGTATTAAGGTACGTTAAAGCGTCTGAAAAGCACGTTTTGCAGCAAATATTAACTACAGGAAATGTTACTGAGCTAATTTGAAGGCGGGACGATCAGAATTTAAACTTTTTTTTTATAATATGCGTGCCATCAGTAGCAGGTGTTCAATTACTAGCTTAAAATTGATTGCTGTAGTAATAGCCCTTGTAGTAGTATATACGGAGACTTTTTAACCATATATCACTACTATTTAAATTTTTCTGGGTCCAAAAAATTCAATTTTAGTAGTATAGTATTAAGGTACGTTAAAACCTCTAAAAAGCACCTTTTGCAGCAAATATTAACTACAGGAAATATTATTGGGCTAATTTGATAGCTTGGGGCGATCAGAATTTAATTTTTTTCATAATATGCATGCCATCAGTAGCAGGTGTTCAATTACTAGCTTAAAATTGATTGCTGTGGTAATAGCCCTTGCAGTAGTATATCTGGAGACAATTTAACGATATATCACAACAAGATAAAATTTTTCTGAATCCAAAAGGTTCAATTTTATTAGTATAGTATTAAGGTACGTTAAAACGTCTGAAAAGCACGTTTTGCAGCAAATATTAACTACAGGAAATGTTATTGAGCTAATTTGATAGCTTGGAGCGATCAGAATTTAAAAAATTTGTTCATAATATGCGTGCCATTAGTAGCAGGTGTTCAATTACTAGCTTAAAATTGATTGCTGTGGTAATAGCCCTTGTAGTAGTATACATGGATACAATTTAACCATATATCACTACTATATAATATTTTTCTGCATACAAAAAATTCAATTTTAATAGTATAGTATTAAGGTACGTTAAAACGTCTGAAAAGCACGTTTTGCAGCAAATATTAACTACAGGAAATGTTATTGAGCTACATAATTTGATAGCTTGGGGCGATCAGAATTTAATTTTTTTTTCTTCATAATATGCGTGTCATCAGTAGCAGGTGTTCAATTACTAGCTTAAAATTGATTGCTGTGGTAATAGCCCTTGTAGTAGTATATATGGAGACCATTTAACCATATATCACTACTATATAAAATTTTTCTGCGTCCAAAAAATTCAATTTTAATAGTATAGTATTAAGGTACGTTAAAACGTCTGAAAAGCACGTTTTTCAACAAATATTAACTACAGGAAATATTATTGAGCTAATTTGATAGATTGGGGCGATCAGAATTTAATTTTTTTTTCATATGCGTGTCATCAGTAGCAGGTGTTCAATTACTAGCTTAAAATTGATTGCTGTGTTAATAGCCCTTGTAGTAGTATATATGGAGACCATTTAACCATATATCACTACTGTATATTATTTTTCTGTATCCAAAAGATTCAATTTTAGTAGAATAGTATTAAGGTACGGTAAAACCTCTGAAAAGCACGTATTGCAGCAAATATTAACTACAGGAAATATTATTGAGCTAATTTGATAGCTTGGAGCGATCAGATTTAAAAAATTTGTTCATAATATGCGTGCCATTAGTAGCAGGTGTTCAATTACTAGCTTAAAATTGATTGCTGTGGTAATAGCCCTTGTAGTAGTATATATGGAGACAATTTAACCATATATCACTACTATATAATATTTTTCTGCATCCAAAAAATTCAATTTTAATAGTATAGTATTAAGGTACGTTAAAACGTCTGAAAAGCACGTTTTGCAGCAAATATTAACTACAGGAAATATTATTGAGCTAATTTGAAGGCGGGACGATTAGAATTTAAAAAATTTGTTCATAATATGCGTACCATCATTAGCAAGTGTTCAATTATTGACTTAAAATCGATTGCTGTGGTAATAACCTTGTAGTAGTACATATGGAGACCAATTAACCATATATCACTACTATATATAATTTTTCTGCATCCAAAATATTCAATTTTAGTAGTATAGTATTAAGGTACGTTAAAACGTCTGAAAAGCACGTTTTGCAGCAAATATTAGCTACAGAAAATATAACTGAGTTAATGTGATAGCCAGTGGCGATCAGAATTTAATAAAGTTGGCCATAATATGCGTGCCATCATTAGCAGGTGTTCAATTACTGACTTAAAATCGATTGCTGTAGTAATAGACCTTGTAGTAGTATATACGGAGACCATTTAACCATATATTACTACTATATAAAATTTTTCTGCATCCTAATAATTCAATTTTAATAGTATAGTATTAAGGTACGTTAAAACGTCTGAAAAGCACGTTTTTCAGCAAATATTAACTGCAGGAAATAGTATTGAGATAATTTGATAGCTTGGGGCAATCAGAATGTAAATTTTTTTTCATAATATGCGTGCCATCATTACCAGGTGTTCAATTACTAGCTTAAAATTGATTGCTGTAGTAATAGCCTTGTAGTAGTATATACGGAGACCATTTAACCATATATCACTACTATATAGAATTTTCTGCATCCAAATTGTTGAATTTTAATAGTATAGTATTAAGGTACGTTAAAACGTCTGGAAAGCACGTTTTGCAGCAAATATTAATTACAGGAAATATCATTGAGCTAATTTGATAGCTTGGGGCGATCAGAATTGAAAAAATTTGTTCATAATATGTGTGCCATCAGTAGCAGGTGTTCAATTACTTGCTTAAAATTGATTGCTGTAGTAGTAGCCCTTGTAGTTGTATATACGGAGGCCATTTAACCATATATCACTACTATATAAAATTTTTCTGCATCCAAAAAATTCAATTTTAATAGTATAGTATTAAGGTACGTTAAAACGTCTGAAAAGCACGTTTTGCAGCAAATATTAACTACAGGATATACTATTAGGTTAATTTGATAGCTTGGAGCGATCAGAATGTAAAAAATTTGTTCATAATATGCGTGCCATCAGTAGCAGGTGTTCAATTGCTAGCTTAAAATTGATTGCTGTAGTAATAGCCCTTGTAGTAGTATATACGGAGACCATTTAACCATATATCACTACTATATAAAAATTTCTGCATCCAAAAAATTTTATTTTAGTAGTATAGTATTAAGGTACGTTAAAACGTCCGAATAGCACGTTTTGCAGCAAATATTAACTACAGGAAATATCATTGAGCTAATTTGATAGCTTGGGGCGATCAGAATTGAAAAAATTTGTTCATAATATGCGTACCATCAGTAGCAGGTGTTCAATTACTAGCTTAAAATTGAGATCTGTAGTAATAGCTCTTGTAGTAGTATATACGGAGACCATTTAACCATATATCACTACTATATAAAATTTTTCTGCATCCAAATAATTCAATTTTAATAGTATAGTATTAAGGTACGTTAAAACGTCTGAAAAGCACGTTTTGCAGCAAATATTAACTACAGGAAATATTATTGAGCTAATTTGATAGCTTTGGGGCGATCAGAATTTAAAAAAATTTGTTTATAATATGCGTGCCATCAGTAGCAGGTGTTCAATTACTAGCTTAAAATTCATTGCTGTTGTAATAGCCCTTGTAGTAGTATATAAGGAGACCATTTAACATATATCACTACTATATAACATTATTCTGCATCCACAAAATTCAATTTTAATAGTATAGTATTAAGGTACGTTAAAACGTCTGAAAAGCACGTTTTGCAGCAAATATTAACTACAGCAATATTATTAAGTTAATTTGATAGCTTGCGGCGTTCAAAATGTAAAAAATTTGTTCATAATATGCGTGCCATCAGTAGCAGGTGTTCAATTACTAGCTTAAAATTGATTGCTGTAGTAATAGCCCTTGTAGTAGTATATACGGAGACCATTTAACCATATATCACTACTATATAAAATTTTTCTGCATCCAAAAAATTCAATTTTAATAGTATAGTATTAAGGTAAGTTAAAACGTCGCAAAAGCACGTTTTTTCAGCAAATATTAACTACAGGAAATATTTTTGAGCTAATTTGATAGCTTGGGGCGATCACAATTAAAAAAAATTGTTCATAATATGCGAGCGATCGGTAGCAGGTGTTCAATTACTAGTTTAAAATTGATTGCTGTAGTAATTGCCCTTGTAGTAGTATATACGGAGAACATTTAACCATATATCACTACTATATAAAATTTTTCTGCATCGAAATAATTCAATTTTATTAGTATAGTATTAAGGTACGTACGTTAAAACGTCTGAAAAGCACGTTTTGCAGCAAATATTAACTACAGGAAATATCATTGAGCTAATTTGATAGCTTGGGGCGATAAGAATTTTAAAAATTTTTTTATAATATGCATTCCATCAGTAGCAGGTGTTCAATTACTAGCTTAAAATTGATTGTTGTAGTAATAGCCCTTGTAGTAGTATATACGGAGACCATTTAACCATATATCACTTCTATATAAAATTTTTCTGCATCCAAAAAATTCAATTTTAATAGTATAGTATTAAGGTGCGTTAAAACGTTTGAAAAGCACGTTTTGCAGCAAATATTAACTACAGGAAATATTATTGAGCTAATTTGATAGCTTGGGGCAATCAGAATTTAAAAAATTGGTTCATAATATGCGTGACATCAGTAGCAGGTGTTCAATTACTAGCTTAAAATTGAATGCTGTAGTAATAGCCCTTGTAGTAGTATATATGGAGACCATTTAACCATATATCAATACTATATAAAATTTTTCTGCATCAAAAAAATTCAATTTTAATAGTATAGTATTAAGGTACGTTAAAACGTTTGAAAAGCACGTTTTGCAGCAAATATTAACTACAGGAAATACTATTGAGTTAATTTGATAGCTTGGGGCGATCAGAATTTTTTCTACTCCTTTATTAGTAAATTGCTCATTAAGCACTGTTTACTTGATTAGTAAATTCGTTGTTACAAACAGTGTTACGTAATGACTAACACGTAATTTTTTTTATTACGTTACAGTTAGCTTCTGTTGTTTGTACGAAGCGGTGTAGGGATGTGACTGCAGCCGCCTAATTTTTAAGATGGTGTGACAGATAGTTTGACAGTTAATAAAATATTTCTTTTTCGATTAACGAAATGAGTGTGATCGTAGAAAAAGTATAGTACGCAACTCGATCTATAGAGCAATTACACGCTCGTGGAATTACACACGCGCCGCTACGCGGCTTGTGCGTAACTTTTCCAACTCGCGTGTAATATGCTTCCTACAGCTCTCGTTGTGTAATATACTATAAAATATTTGTTCATAATATGCGTGCCATCAGTAGCAGGTGTTCAATTACTAGCTTAAAATTTATTGCTGAAGTAATAGCCCTTGTAGTAGTAT
Organism: Agriotes lineatus; assembly: GCA_940337035.1. Taxonomy (NCBI): domain Eukaryota; kingdom Metazoa; phylum Arthropoda; class Insecta; order Coleoptera; family Elateridae; genus Agriotes; species Agriotes lineatus. Next base: position 195,547 of record CALNHX010001516.1, read on the forward strand.
ATACGGAGACCATTTAACAATATATCACTACTATATAAAATTTTTCTGAAGCCAAATAATTCAATTTTAATAGTATAGTATTAAGGTACGTTAAAACGTTTGAAAAGCACGTTTTGCAGCCAATATTAACTACAGGAAATATTATTGAGCTAATATGATAGCTTTGGGGCGATCAGAATTTAAAAAAAATTGTCTATAATATGCGTGCCATCAGTAGCAGGTGTTCAATTCCTAGCTTAAAATTCATTGCTGTGGTAATAGCCCTTGTAGTAGTATATATGGAGACCATTTAACCATATATCACTACTATATAACATTTTTCTGTATCCAAAAAATTCAATTTTAATAGTATAGTATTAAGGTACGTTAAAACGTCTGAAAAGCACGTTTTGCAGCAAGTATTAACTACAGGAAATATCATTGAGCTAAATTGGTAGTTTGGGGCGATCAGAATGTAAAAAATTTGTTCATAATATGCGTACCATCAGTAGCAGGTGTTCAATTACTAGCTTAAAATTGATTTCTGTAGTAATAGCCCTTGTAGTAGTATATACGGAGACCATTTAACCATATATCACTACTATATAAAATTTTTCTGCATCCAAATAATTCAATTTTAATAGTATAGTATTAAGGTACGTTAAAACGTCTGAAAAGCACGTTTTGCAGCCAATATTAACTACAGGAAATATTATTGAGCTAATATGATAACTTTGGGGCGATCAGAATTTAAAAAAATTTGTCTATAATATGCGTGCCATCAGTAGCAGGTGTTCAATTCCTAGCTTAAAATTAATTGCTGTGGTAATAGCCCTTGTAGTAGTAGTATAGGGAAGTGGATGGTTCTTGAACCTCCCCCCACCACTTGACCTTGAGTTCAAGGCAAGGCCACGTTCCAGCCCAAGATCACATGAAAGGCGAGGCCACGTGCAAGCCCAAGCTCACGTTCGAAGCGAGGCCACGTTCGGAGCGAGGCCACTGACAGTAACCTTGAAGAATGAGTATAACAGGAGATGTAGTTTTGTGTTCAGTAGTGTATCGTGTGCTGTACTAGCAAAAAAAAACAATGGAGCAAGTACAAAAGGTTGGTGAAACTGTGAAGCAGCGAGTGACAAACAAAAATGTGAAACTGCCATATCCAGTATTGTTAAACGTGTAGGAGCCTTGGCGTCGCGTCATGGAAACCAACATAGTTTAGTTTGAGTTGATATTGTCATTCTGACATAACACATGTATTAGTTACTGAATAAATATTTTGAGTGTACTACGTTCAGTATCTACAGTGGTGACACCGACGATGTCAGAAACAAGGCAATCGCGTGAGGATGAGGAAAATGGCACTGCACCCTCCGAGACAGCAGCTGATAGCACTGCTGTCGCACGTGTCGCGGTCAAGCCGCCTCCTTTTTGGCGAGAAGATCCAGCTCTTTGGTTTGCACAGATAGAAGCACAATTTGCTACATCTGGCATCACAACGGAACTGACAAAATTCCATTACGTTGTAGGTTCCATCGACACCTCTGTCCTCGCTCAGGTAGCCGACATCATTCGTAATGCACCTGCGACAGACCCCTACAACACCCTTAAAAAACGCCTTACTTCTTGCTTTGCGGAATCACAAGAGAAACGACTTGCACGCCTTCTGAAAGGTACGTCCCTGGGTGACAAGCGTCCCACTCAATTGCTACGAGAACTGAGAAACATAGCTGCAGGGACAGTCAACGACGAAGTCCTCCAATCTATTTTTATCAGAAGTTTACCATCCCAGATGCAGTCTATTATAGCTGTATCTCAGGGCAATCTTGATGATATCGCCCTTATTGCTGACAAGGTACATGACGTATCAAACCACGAAGTGCTTACTATACAGGAGCCAAGTACGTCAGTCTTGCAGTCACAGTTGGACAACATCACCCAGATAATTACTCGACTGGAAGCACGTTTATCTCGACCTCGCTCCCCTACTCCTCAGCCATCATCGACAGGTCGAAGGACACGGTACTGCTGGTATCATCTGAAGTTTGGCAACCGGGCCCGCCAATGCAAACCACCTTGTGAATTTCCTATTCAGGGAAACGGCAGACGTGGCCGCAATTAGAGGCAAATGCTGCCACGCACCCTAGTCGCCTCATTGTACACGACCCGACCACCCAGTTGTCATTTCTCATTGACACTGGAGCAGATGTCTCAGTAATTCCTCCAACGAAACGTAATTTGCCGGTAGATTCGTATCGCCTCTATGCCGCCAACGGCTCGGTGATCAAGACCTTCGGACAGAAAACCCTGAACGTTGGACTAGGCCTTCGTAGACTATTCAAGTGGACCTTCATTATGGCCGATGTGACTACACCTATCATCGGAGCCGATTTTTTAGAAAATTTTGGTTTGTTAGTCGACCTCAAGAACCGCTGTCTTATTGACCGACTAACTTCTGATCGTTCACTATGTTCTGTCGTCGGCAGTCCAATTCCCAGCATCAAGACCTTCGACCAGCATATAACGTACCACGATATTCTCTGTCAATTCCCGGCTATAACACGACCACCAGAAATCGTCCCTAAAGTAGCAAAGCACACAACAACGCATTACATCATCACTAACGGGCCACCGGTGTTCGACAGAGCTCGTCGGCTTGCTCCAGATAAACTTGAGGATGCTAAAAAAGAGTTCCAGTTCATGATGGATGCAGGGATCTGCCGCCCTTCCAAAAGTACATGGGCGAGTCCATTGCACATGGTTCGCAAGAAAAATGGTACCTGGAGACCTTGCGGAGATTTTCGTCGTTTAAATGCCGCAACAGTCCCTGACCGGTATCCTTTACCACATCTCCAAGACTTTTCGCACTTGCTACAAGGTAAAACTATCTTTACTACGCTGGACTTAAATAGAGCATATCATCAGATTCCAATTCAAGAAGAAGACATTCCTAAAACCGCAATAATTACACCATTTGGATTATTTGAGTTTGTAAAGATGGCGTTTGGGCTCAGAAATGCTGCTCAGACAATGCAACGCTTTATGCATGAGGTTCTGGGAAATTTATCTTTCGTCTTCGTGTACATAGACGACGTGCTCATAGCCTCCCGGGATGAAAACGAACATCAAAAGCACTTGATACAGGTTCTCGAACGTTTAGATCACTTTGGCATGACAATTAACATGGCCAAATGCCACTTTGGACAGAACGAGGTGCCCTTTCTCGGTCACTGGGTCACTGCGGTAGGGATTCAACCGCTACCCAAACGCGTAGAAACCATCTTAGAGTACAAGCAACCTTCTACGGTACATGAACTTCGTCAGTTCCTCGGTATAATAAATTTTTATCGCCGCTTCCTTCCCCAGGCAGCTCATCATCAAGCTGTTTTGAATGAATATTTAAAGTCATCACGGAGGAAAGACAACAGGAAGATTGTTTGGACGGAAGCTGCTTTTGCAGCGTTTAACAAATGCAAGGATGACCTCGCTTCTGCAACACTCCTAGCACACCCGTCGACCAGTTTCCGTCTTGGCTTGTCCGTCGATGCATCAGATTTGGCAGTAGGAGCGGCGCTACATCAGCTTCACAACGGGAGTTGACAGCCGCTCGGGTTCTTTTCGAGAAAACTCAAGCCTGCGGAGCAGCGGTACAGCACATACGATCGTGAGCTTCTAGCTGCTTACTTGGCTGTAAAGCACTTTCGGCATATGGTTGAGGGCAGAGAGTTCACGCTGTTCACTGACCACAAACCCCTCGTCTATGCATTCTTGCAGAAAGCTGACAAATGCTCCCCGCGTCAACTAAGACATCTGGATTATATCGGGCAGTTTTCCACTGATATTCAACATATCTCAGGTCGGGATAACATCGTGGCTGACACGTTATCAAGGCTTTGCACCATCGAGATACCATCCCATATTGACCCAGAGACCTTGGCTGTGTCTCAAGGGCAAGACGAAGAGTTATCCCACCTGTTACAATCGAAGAAGACCTCCCTCAAGCTTGAAGTCGTCCTGTGCAATGACTGTGAGTTGTATTGTGATACCTCCACGGATCGCGCTCGTCCTTATGTACCTCTTACACTACGACGATCACTTTTCAACAGCTTACATAACCTGTCTCATCCTGGCATTCGTAGCTCGGTCCGTTTGGTGCGGCGCCGATACGTTTGGCCATCGATGAACTCTGACTGCCGCACCTGGGCCCGCAACTGCGTCCAATGTCAACGCAGTAAGGTTGGTCGTCATACACAGGCACCCTTAGACAAGTTTCCACTAGCGGAAGATCGTTTCGACCACGTCAACATCGATATAGTCGGTCCACTTCCACCATCAGAAGGTTTTCGCTACATTCTAACATGCATCGACCGGTTCAGTAGATGGCCTGAAGCTTTTCCAATGACTGATATGTCGGCGGATACCGTAGCGAAGACTTTCTTCGGGAACTGGATATCACGCTACGGCGTTCCTTCCCGGTTAACATCAGATCAGGGCAGGCAATTTGAATCTGAGTTATTCCGGTCTCTGGCCAACCTGTTAGGAGTCACTAAGTTCCGTACTACACCTTATCATCCAGCTAGCAATGGAATGATTGAGCGCTGGCACCGCTCACTAAAAGCAGCTCTCATGTGTCATGCTCCACGTCCGTGGACTCAGGTTTTGCCAACTGTACTCCTTGGATTACGCACCGCCGTGAAAGAGGATTTTGGATGCTCATCAGCCGAGCTCCTCTATGGTACAACGCTGCGGCTCCCTGGTGACTTATTCGAACATTCAAGAGTATTTCACGGCTATGGTAATGAATATGTGGACAATCTACGCCGTACCATCAAGCAATTAAAGCCCACTGCAGCCGATCACGGAATAATGAAAACTTTTGTGCACAAGAATCTTGCTACATGTACTCATGTTTTCATCCGCTCAGATGCTGTAAAACCTCCACTACAACCCCCATTTGAAGGACCCTTCCGTGTGCTGAGCAGAATGGGCAAAGTCTTCAAGCTGCTTGTTAAGGGATTAGAAAAGAATATCAGCATAGACAGACTTAAACCGGCATTTTTGGAAAGTCAGTCCATTATCACAATACCGTTAGCACCTCCATCTGTTTCACCAACTGCCCCTATTCCACCAACTACGTCTACCGCTAAAGCTGCTTCTGACACTCCAACCAAATCTGTTGTTCCTGTTCCCTCTACTTCCCGGCCCCATCGTACTCGTCAACGTCCCGTGCGTTTCTGTACGTACACCGCTGTCGCTAGGGGGGGAGCACTGTAGGAGCCTTGGCGTCGCGTCATGGAAACCAACATAGTTTAGTTTGAGTTGATATTGTCATTCTGACATAACACATGTATTAGTTACTGAATAAATATTTTGAGTGTACTACGTTCAGTATCTACAAACGCAACAACTTATCCGTTGAATAAGTCAAGAAATAAAACTGTGAGTTTGGGCTTGACCTGTTATGGATCGTTTGTGCCGGCAGTGGTAATTAGTGGGATTAACAAAGATTTTATATTGTTAGACGAAGGAGAGTGGCTGCTCTTTGTTGCAAATAAAGATGTGATAAATAGGCACTTTAACTATGAAGATGGAGAGCCAAAACCGGTGGATATAAGTCCTGGCAAAAGAATATATTTTCAAAAAATCGGATATAAGAAAGTGATAGTGCTGCAGGAACGTAAGCGATCCCAAGTTTATCTCGGAAACAAGTCTGTAGTAGAATTGTGGAATTTGTTGCTCCTGCTGCAATCTAAAGCTGAACTAGTAAAAAGTCAGATGTTTGAACAATTTTACAGCAATGTAATCGAAGGTGTTTGGAATTTACCCGGCGACTTTAAAAGGAGTATCGAAGAGTCTTTGCCACCCATCCAATCCAAGAATGTTCGCTGCATGTATGAAATGCTAAAGTTTGCTTCGGACATCATTACATATGATATTGCATTCAAAAAATACGCACAACAGCAATAAGTGTTTATCATGTACTTATAGCGTTGTAATAAAAAAATTAAAAGAGTTAAAACATTTATTATACAAATAACTTACTGACTAACTTAGAAACTAACCTAACCTAACAACTTAAAACTACTCTTCTACATCTCTCACATAGTCCGATTCACCACCACTGTCACCATCTTCCATACCTTCGCCACCGCCGTCTCCTTCTTCTTCGCCAGACCAACCCTTGGTGGAGACGTCGAAAATGCTATCTCCAACGGAAGATGGCGACATGGCGTTAGATACGTGATCCATACCGGTAATCCTTGGATCGTTTGGACTCCATATCAGACTGACGTCATCAGGTATGGACAGCCCATCCGATCCCAGACTCGACGGTGTGGATGACCTGTCCGACGGCATGTTTTCATCAGGCTGGTCTATGTTGACCGAGTCCACATACTCATTCAACACCCTAGACGTGATGTCATCCAGTTCTGGGATGTTGAATGTTCCAATGTCTTCACCATCCGACAACCATACGTGCTCCTCCGCGTAATGGAAGAAGACGCAATTGTCGGTTGGGTTGACTCGATTGCGGAGTCGGTCAATCAAGGGGTGGGGTAGCTCTGGAGTTCAGCGGTAGGTAGTAAGAGGGTCCCACACCAACTCATGGGTGAGATTTACTACCTCCTTGTTGGGGGCGAAGTAGATGTGGTTTGTATGGAAAAACGACACGAATCGCACACTATGTGAAAAAAAAATCAGATTAGAGAGGTTATATTTACAACTGGTAACATACCTGTAATGCGACGATGATGTGGGATGTGGGACTGTGGTGGGATGGTGTGGGCAGCCTCACTATAGCTGTAGAAAGACATGTAATTTCTCAAAGGAGCTAATCAAGTTTTACTTACATAAACCACCCACAGCAAATTCTTGTCGTAGCCGAAATAGCACCCTGGGCTTTTGGATTTTAAAAATTGTGCACTTGCGAATGGCTATAAGAGAACGTTAAGCTTTTAAAATGTAGTATATGACAGTAGCAACACAATGCAAAAAACCGCTTCTAATTATCTTAATAAATATAGAAGATACAAGCATTTTAAGAATTTGCTTAGAAACATTAGAAAAATGTTAGAAATGTTTAAAATGTAGTACGTGACGGTAGGAACTTAATGCAAAAAATCCCGACAAAATATCATAATAAACACCGGAGATATGAGCGTTTTTAAGATTTGAAGAAAATTTTTTTTAAATGTAGTATATGACAGTAGCAACACAATGCAAAAAACCGAATTCAAATATCTTAATAAATATAGAAAATACAAGCATTTTAAAACACCATTAGAAAAATGTTAGAAATGTTTAAAATGTAGTACATAACGGTAGGAACCCAATGCATAAAACGGCGAAAAAATATCTCAATAACCAACGGAGATATGAGCATTTTAAGATTACATTAGAAAAGTATTAGAAAAAAAAGAACTTTCGTGTGCGACATTTTGCAGTTGTTTTTTGAGAAATTTTTCTTTTACTGAGTCCAAACGCATTTTCAAAGTATAGATATGGACATATAAGATAAAAAACATATATTTACAAAGACATTTTCAAAGTACAGATATGGACATATAAGATAAAAACAGATATTTAGAACAATATCTTACCTGAAGTGTAGTTGCAGTGGATTGGAGGTACTGTGGTTTCTTCAAGCAATTCTCGATGTTTATATATCCAGTTCCCCCGACTACGTATTGAGGGCAGGGAATGTGTAACCAATTTACTTTCCAGAAACTAATTCTACGTCTACTAATCTGTTATGAAAATTAGAAATCTAATTCTAACGCCGTTATATTTTAGGCTAAAAAAGGAACATTTTGATACCACACAACCTAGGTTTTAGATGAAATTTGATAGTTATAGTTATTTGGTTGTTCTAATAATGCATCAGTTATTTTTAAATTATAGCGATAACTTCATAAGCTTCAATTAGATTAATTAGACAGTCATTTAATAAGAAAGTAGATCTACTACACGTATTCCTTAGGTTTTCTTGGAATAGATGAATAGCAATGCTTTGTATGACGTAAAAAGTAGATAGGCATTTACTTGTTCAAGTACGTAAATTTAGCTAGATCTGCTGTAGCCATTTGCCACAGTATTAGAAAACGAAAATATGTCATATAATCCTACAAAATTAGTGAAGTGTTTTTCCACAACTTTAAATTTAAAATTTGCAGTAAAAATGAAAGCAGCCGTCTCGGATTGATATATTTCTTTGAATAAGTAAATATATAAACGAGTAAATCCTATTATTGCATTGACGTTAGTGATAGACAAGAGACAGTAGACATCTACATTTTTAGGATTTGTGTACGTGCAAAAATTCACACTCGTTTGAAAAGGTCATATTAGCATGGTAAACAACTCGCATTTTCCTACATGCAGGTTAATGTGAACCGAGGCCGAGTTTTTTAAAAGTCAAATGAAAGTTTGCTCGTGACAGATATATATAAATATCGATTTTTCCAATCCGAGCTGAATTAAAAATCGGCAAAGTGAAACCGGTGCATCGCTTCTGAATAATTGTTCGAACGTGGTTAAACGGCAGATGTTATTTTTGATTATTTCCTTCATATCCATAATAATGCGTAATCGCCATGGTTTTTGTCAGTTTAATAATGACTAAAATTCAAACGTCAAAATATAACCGCGGTTAAATTTATGTCAAAATTTAATCGCTTGTGCATAATTTTAACATGATTATTAAAGGTGCTTCACCAACTGAATTTTATCTATTTATTCAGGAAATAATCACTCCGAACATCCTGCGTGCATGTAAACTAGCCTGAATAAATTTTGACGATTTTCTGTCAGAATGTTTTGCTCTGAAGAAATATATCTCGTAAATTTTCCGCTTCAAAATCCCTCATGCTGCGCACTCGGAATTCTTGTTAAGCGGCAAATTTACTTGAAAAATTTCTTAGCAAAACATTCTGACAGAAAACGTCAAAATTTAATCGACTATTTTAATGCACTTGGGATATTACTGTTGATTAAAATGTTCGCTAACCAACAAGCAATTACACATTGCTTTTGTATTACATATAACATATTAATAGGTAGATATTATGCCATTTGCCAAATGTATGTGTGAAATATTTTTAAACATTTCAACATGTTAGAACAACAAATAGCCGGTGCAGTAGTTTCGTACTTTATATTATCTAAGCAAACTGTGTTAGACAAATAATTTTTTTCCATATTGCCAATCAAATAAGATTGAAGCGCTTTATTTGTGTAAACTGTGTTTTAAACTGTCTGGAAAAATGTGTTTCAATGTTAACTTGAATTGCAAAAATAGAGGCATGCAACGAACCTAAAGATATTTCAAGGCTAACTTCCTTTGTGTGAGCCGAGGTAAGAAAAAATGTAGGTTGCAACGAAGCTAGATATTAGCAGTGAAAGTTTCTTATATACAGTATGCATTTTAAACTGCCAATTTTAAATAGATTTGATTTGCATGTTTTTTGATAAATAAAATTTTGTCTTTCATGTTTGAAACCTCACATTTTATTAATGTGAATACAAATTCACCTATCACACGACCAACGCTGCAGTATTTTTAATAAACGCTAGTAATTAATAGGATATAAATATTTGCAACAGTGGCATAAAATTTGATTTTTAAACATTTCAACATGTTAAAACAACAAATAGTTGGTGTAGTAGTTTCGTACTTTATAATATCTACGCAAACTGTCTGGAAAAATGTGTTTCAATGTTAACTTGAATTGCTGTCTGTAAAAATGTAGGCAACGAACCTAAAGATATTTCAAGGCTAACTTCCTTTGTGTGAGTCGAGGTAAGAAAAATGTAGATTGCAACGAACTCAATTTCAACTGGTTTGCGTGCTAAAGCCGTCCTTTGCATGTAGTATAAATACACCTGGCTGAGGTGAAGGGCAACCATTCTCTTGTGTTTGCGATGGCTAGCAACAGCGGTGTTTGTCCGATTTGCAAGGGTGCGGTTTTACCGAAAAATTTTTCAAAATTTAATAGGCTCAGTTTGAAAAAAACGGGTAACGCTAAACTTTGCGCCTGCACGGAACCAAGCGGTTCCGTACAGACATTGCCGCAAGCCACCATAAAGGTTTTAAGTGACGTACTAGTTACGCCTGCTTACGAAACCATTTCTCAAAGTAGTAGTCAAGGTTCTAACAAAATTTTAAAATCAGCTTTAAAGAAAGATCAGAAAAGGAAAAGTCCTGCAAAATTTAATTTGGCGAAATATGTCAAGTGTATGAATGAGGAGACTGATGTTCCTGTGGCAAAAATCCAAAATATGTTACATGAGTCTTCTCCTCATTTATCGCAAACGGAAATGTTTATGGAAACGTTCGATTTTGACGACATTCTATTGGAAAAGGTGGCTTCCGGCGACGGTGCGGCGTAAGAGTTTAGAGCCCTTGTAGATGGTTTGGAGATCGACTCCGGCTCAAGTCGACCGACCAGTCGAATTTCGAAGCAGCCAACAATCCAACCTTCGGAAAATGTGACCGCAGCACCGTCTGTAATTGTGCAGTCTCCGGTTTCGGGCAATGCAGTCTTCATGTCGTCAGTCACTGGCAGTAACGTAGTTGACACTGTGGTGTCGATTGCGTCTACCCCGCAGGAGGAAGACATTGATGACATGTCGCCATCCCAGTGTGCCGAACGTGAATACGTGTCTAATCGTAATGCAATAGATGGTAAAGCGGCTGATCTTCGCAGCGGTGACATTACATAAGGTATATTAGATATTAGATATTAGATATTAGATATTATTTTTCTATCCATATATGTTATTTAACATTGAAGGTGTTCAGAACGTGCTTTTCCCAGTTTAATAGCTTATATTGTTATTAGCTCCCTAGAAATTCGAGCCGCCAGCCTAGAAGCGACGATGCACGATGAGTACCTAAAAAGCATAGCTGCTTTACCTAAGATCCGCCACGGCCACAGCGCAACTAACATGAACATCTTTAAGAATGCTGCGTTAGCAAGGCTAGAGCTAATCCAAGATCTGTTAGCTGTGGAGGGTGCGATTCGTGCAAGACGTCAGGAGCTCGATAAAAAGGCTAAGTAACGAGTAGATAATCGTTTAACATATCATACACCCCTAACACAAATAACCTCCCCCCTATCCTCTCCAGGGTGTCCAAAGCGAATCCTCCCCGTAGTGACACCTGGGTATTCCGTTCGAGGTTTAATTTGTTAATCAGTGTTTGGAAATAAAGGTGTTCATTTCGTTTGTGGATAGTAAGCCTCGAGCTGGGTAGCTAATCGCGCAGTTAGTATATTAACCGATTGCGCGAGACTAATTTACCATTATGTTCAGGTGCCCTGCTTGTGGAGAGTCCTTCACTAGAGCTGACAATTTGTTTCGCCATCGAAGAGATAGCTGTCGCCACGAGGTTGGCCACCCATCAACGAGTGGTAAGTGGAAACGTGTTGATTGCTGCTGATTATATCAATTGTGTGTTTCCTAAAGGTGACGCTATGGAGGCTTCGGTAGCAGCTGGTGAGGGACCATCGGCGAGTAAACGCCCAAGACTTAATGACTCCAGCGGTGGTGAGTGTGTCTCTATTGTAGTGTTTTATGTTTTCTAACGTTTGGTTTAACAGAACAGCTCCCCAGGACGCAATACTGCGACGTGTGTGATGAAAATGTTCCTCGGATTTGTTTCGTTGGACACCTGAGGAGCAATCGTCACACGAGGCGGTGTGATGTCGTCCATCTGGGGAAAGGAGTGGTGGCCCTTCCAAGCGCCTTCAAGTCCCGTGTTGCCAGCTACAGGGTGTCCACGGAAAATTATCATATAAGCGTTGTAGAATATATGACCGAATTGAAAGACAAAATTATAGGTCTTATAGAAGGGCAATTGACCAAATTAAACAGTATAAAATTCAATTTCGAACTTTTCGGGTATTTTATTTTGGAGACTCAAGATGTACAAGACGTCAAAAGTTTTAATACGACCAACGAGGTGGTCACTCGCGGTGCAGACTTGAACGAATTATATGATAATTTAACGGGGATATTGGACCAGAAGGTGTCCGAATTTGAGGAACGCGATTCAGGTGTGTATTACAACTGTAATTCTTGTTAATGTTACTAACCGCAAAATGTTTACAGGGTGGATCTTGAAGCAGTTGCTGTACCTAGAATTAAATATAAATAAATTCAATCCGTTTCGGGCGTCTTCGTATATCCCGCTCCCGAAGCAGATTCAGTCCAAGAAAGCGATCGTGAACGTCCAAAACCTCAAGGATGAGCGTTGTTTCGGGTGGGCGGTAACCTCGGCCATCTTCGAACCGGATGGACAGTCTAATCGAACGAGTTCGTATCCAGATTGCAGCGAGTTTTTAAATTTTAAGGACATTGAATTCCCTGTTAGATTGCGCGATATTTCTAAATTTGAAAAAAATAACCCTCAACTTTCTATAAATGTATACGCGTTGAAAAAGACTTTTCAAAACGATATTACCATATATGAAGTTGTGGGACCTCTGTACTATTCGCCACGTATAAAAAACGGACATATAAATTTGCTGCTTCTAACAGACGGCGAAGGTAATAACCACTACTGTTGGATCATCAATTTGTCTAGGTTAGTTTCGCGGCAAATAACGGCTAGGGCCAATGCAAAACATTTTTGTAATGGTTGTCTAAATTACTTTCGCACCGATGCCCATCTGGAGAACCATAAGCTTTTTGACTGTAATCATGTGTGTACAAAGTTGCCTACGACAGAGCCGATCACGGATAAGTGTGGGGAGGTGAGGCCCCAGAACATTCTTAAATTTGATAAGTATCATAAGCAATTGAAAGTGCCCTATGTTTGCTATGCAGATTTCGAGACCGTTTTATCACCTGTCGATGGTGGGAATCAGGAGCCGGATCGCGAAAGACCATATACGATTAAAACGTGCGAGCACAAACCGTATTCTTTCGCGTATTATTTGAAATGTTCTTTTGATGATACTCTATCCAAATTCGAAATTTATAGGGGCGAGGATGCTGTGGACGTGTTTGTTGAGCGTCTAGACAGAGACGTTCGTGCGCTATATTCCAACAGTTTGAAGCATGTTGTACCCCTCAAGCCTCTGGCTCCGCAAAAAATTCAAAATTTTAAGGATGCTGCTTCATGTCATATTTGCAATCGTCCTTTTGGAGAGGGAGACGTAAAGGTTCGCGATCACGACCATTTGACCGGAGAATATCGGAGAGCTGCCCATTCCAATTGCAATCTGAATTATAATCTTCCAAATTTTATTCCCGTATTTTTTCACAATTTAAATTACGATTCCCACCTTGTTGTGAAACAGTTAGCTCAAAATAACGAGGAGCTTGATGTCATTCCGGAAAATAAGGAAAAATATATTTCATTTGGTAAACGTCTTTGGGTAGATGAAGTCGTTGTTGACGGAAAATGGAAAAACGTTTATATACAAATTCGATTTTTAGATAGTTACCGATTTTTAAGTGCTTCTTTGGCATCGCTGGCCGCCACGTTATCAGATGACCAGTGTGTTGAAGTTCATAAGCAATTCGGACATGACATCAAATTCGAACTGATGAGACAGAAAGGTGTGTTTCCCTATTCATATCTAGACTCATTTACAAAATTAGACGAGCCGACGTTTCCCACAATCGCCCAGTTTTATGATCATTTAACCGAGACGCATATTACTGAGGTCGATTACGAGCGCGCCGTTAAGGTCTGGCAAACTTTCGAATGTCAAACGTTGGGCGATTATTTCGATGTTTACCTCAAATGTGACGTGTTTATATTGGCAGACGTTTTCGAAAACTTTCGAAATTTTTATTTAAATCAAAATAATTTAGATCCGGCGCAGTACTTTACCGCCCCCGGTTTAAGTTGGGACGCCATGTTAAAATATACGGGGGTTGAGTTGGAACTGTTGACGGATATGGATATGTTTCACTTTTTTAGAAAGGGTATTCGTGGGGGAGTCAGTACTTGTGTCGGGCGAAAGGCTATTGCCAACAATAAATTTGCGGGTAACTATGACGCTTCCAAACCCACTTCTTTTATTGTTTTTTTAGATGCGACGAATTTGTATGCTCATAGTATGAGACAGTTTCTACCGCAAGGTGGTTTTGTTTGGTTGACTGACGAGGAAATTGATAGTTTTGACGTATTTAAAATTTTGGACGACTCAGATACTGGGTACGTGTTGGAAGTTGACTTGCGGTACCCTGAAAATTTACATGACGATCACAATGACTTCCCCTTTTGCGCCGAGCTATTGGTGCCTCCACAGTGAAAATTTAATAATACAAAATTAATTCCAAATTTGTATGACAAACACAATTATATTATTCACTACAGAAATTTAAAGCAATGCTTAGAGGCTGGTTTGATTTTGGTTAAAACGCATAAAATACTTAAGTTTAGACAATCTCCATGGCTCAGATCCTACATCGATTTAAACACAAATTTACGTAACAAGTCTGACAATGAATTTCACCGAAATTCATTTAAACTAGCTAACAATAGCGTCTTTGGTAAAACCATGGAAAACGTGGACAAAAGGGTTCTTGTAAAGTTAATTAGTCATTGGGAAAAAATTGATAATAGAATGGGAGCAGAAGCTTTGATATCGAAACCTAACTTTAAAGATAGAATTCGGTTTGGGGAAAATTTAATAGCAGTGGAAATGAGCAGAACGTCGGTTTTATATAACAAACCCATTTATGTTGGTTTCTCAGTTTTAGATCTTTCGAAAACGGTAATGTACGATTTTTATTAGAAATTTTTGAAGCATAAATACGACCTTAATGTGTCTCTACTCTATTCAGACACTGACTCATTCATCCTGGAAATTTTTACTGAAAATTTTTACGCGGACATGCAAGAGCACCTTGATCTCTTTGATACATCAAATTACAAAAATGGTCTGCACGGAATTCCGAGAACTAAGTCCGTTGTTGGAAAATTTAAGGATGAGTACGCTGGGGTGGCTGTGTGTAGCTATTACGGGGTCGGTGCAAAAACATACTGTGTAAACGCTGTTGGTAAGGAAGCCAAAAAGGCGAAGGGAGTTAGAAAGAGTGCTGTTCGGAATCACCTCACCACCGAAATTTATAAATCTGTAGCCGAAAACAGAAGGGAAGTTGTATTTTGTCAGATGTATGTGTTTCGTTCCCGTTTACACACTATGTACACCGAATTAATGAATAAGGTTGCGCTTTCTTCACGAGATGATAAACGCTTCCTTATTCCTAATACTACCAAAACCTTAGCGTGGGGTCACCGTGACATAGATGATGATAACAGTCCTCTAGACAACTTGCTGCGCATTGCCAAAACGATGACGTAGCAATATGTTCGCGGAACAGTATTCGTTATTACTTAACAGCAGAGGTCCTACACGGCTTTCTTGTACTTTGTAGGTTTAGTTATTGTATATAGCAATTATAGTATAGGTTAGGAACACTAGCTTGTATGATATAGATAGTAAGTTAATCTGATTGTTTGAACCAGCATTACCAAGTATATTTGTTATTTAACACTGTAGTCACTCATGTTCAGCATTTACAATAATAAATTACTGTAAAACATAAAAAGTTTTTATTTAAAGGAAATAAATGGTAGTAAAACAAAAAAAAAGTGTTTTATTGAAAGAGTTCTATAGAGTTATAGTAAGTTATACAACATTGTTTTTGGATATCCAGGAATTGTGGCGATTATCGAATCCCACCCACTTTACGTAAAACTGATTGCCCTTCTTCTTCAACACCTTTTCTACCAGGTATACGTCTGAGTGTTTGGTTTTCTGTAATTCGTGCTCGTAAAATCCACCTTTGATTTCTTGCCCTTCCTGATCGGTGAGTCTGTAGGTGGTAGGATTTGTAAGTCGCACTGTGGCTATTTTGAATATTTCGTTGCTCCAGCTGGGTGTGTACTGTGTAGCCTTTGGTAAATATCGAACGATATTTACTAATGCGTACAGAATCTCCTTTATGAAACTTTTGAGGTGTCGGATCTACAGTTTTTGTGTGGCTGTACACGGTGTGTAACAGATGTTTGGCATTTTTAAGATTAACTTCAGCCGGCTTCATACCTGTTGTGCTATGCCTGGTTGTGTTATATTTGCTTAAAAGTTGGGGCAGAATGTCCAACCATTTGTAGGACCCTTGCAAACTAAACTGCTTCCACATCATGTTCTTAAGAGTGCGGTTACATCTTTCTATGATGCTGCTTTTCATAGTTGAATACGTGCTGTAATGATTCATCTTGTAACGTCGCATCAATGCTTGAAAATCGCTGTTATAAAATTCTTTTCCCAAATCAGTTACGTTTTTAGGAGATACCTTCATATTAGCAAGAACTTTTCGCATAGCTGCCGCTACATCTTTTCCCGTTTTCCGTTTTACCGGGAGAGCCCACAAGTATTTAGAAAACGCATTAATAACAGCTAAAATGTATCGATAACCTTTATTGCTTCGTGCATATGGCTGCATCTCCACCAAATCCGCTTGTAGTAAATCATGCAATCCTTTGAGAATCACCCGTCGTCTCTTGAAATTTCTTCGCGCTGGTTTGTGAAGTTCTGCAACTAGATCCTCCTTAGGACTCATTGCCGAATGTTGCTGTATCGACTGCTATGGGACATTTAAGCAGCAGTTGCACGTATAACTTAGTGTTTATGGATTCGAATTGCAGTTTATCTCCTCGCCGCAATGTCTTACCGACAAGCGTGTTGTGTTTGATGCCGTTGATGTGTGATACTACCAAAGGTCCGTTGACTTGAACACTTATGATCTCACCGATCGTTAACGGAAAAATGTACTCATTATTACCGAAAATTTTGGAATATCCGCTTTCATCATAACCACGCCCCACTAGCAGCAGTGGTACCTCTATATGGAGTCGGTTTACATTTTGAACTTTCATAAAAATATGTTTGCGATGAGAACCGTAGCGCGCGCTATGGTAGTGGCGTCCAAATTTGTCTATGGGCATTACTCTATCGTCTAACACCTTCTGATCGTAATTCAATAGGTCCTCTGCTTTTGTACTCGTCTTAGTGAATTATTTTTGCATCTCGTAGAGCTTGGGTGATGCTTACGATTTCGTTGGAATGGCCGGTGTGCCCCGCTACCTGAGAGGCTAGTAATATGCGCAGACGATCCACTAATAAATTTGGATTTTTCCAAGGAACAAATTCCACTTTTTTATTGGTTACTGTTAATAATCCCCTACCGGTACGCTGCACCCTCGATCCGGCTCTGGTAGGTTGTCTAATGCCGGAGGATGTAGCCAGGGGGCGTACTACTTTCATATATTTTGCGCCGGCGTTGCCGCTTATCCCTTGGGTTGGATCGTAGTTCTTACGATTTGCGGCGGATCGGTTCACTATGTCATAGTAATTTTCACCGTCTTTGGTTGTATAAGTCAACGGTTTCTTTAAGAACTTAATTCGTAAAAGCCGGGGGTGCCTTTGTATACTATTCTATTGCCGTGATCTGTAATAACCATGTCCTGACCCTCAAAAGTAAGCTGTTTATTCCCAATTGCAAACTTATCAGTGTCTATGTCCCATCGAACTCCATAGTGGAGATCGTACTTGCTCTCTGTATCTCGTATCATTCCCTCGATATATTTTCTAGCTAACCCTGAGAACTGTTCCAGGTATTCCCCTAGAACTTCCGGTTCCATCATTTGTCGCACGGCTTCCCTAGCCTCTGCTACTGAACTTTCAATTGCCGCTTCTTCTTCTTGAACTTCTACCTGTTGTTCCTCATCCGGTAAACTCTCATACAATACTTCTCTGTCAATAAATCTAGGTGTGGATGTTACCAACGCTGAAGTCGACGGTCCGGGAGTGGCAATGTCGGGGGTTGACGCTCGTACGGGGGTTTTGCCATTTCTCGGACGGGGTAGGATAGATGGTGTGGACACTCGTCGTTTGATGGTTCTCAGCATAGGTCCTACTTCTTGCTGTATTGTTTGACCTCCTTCTTGCTTAATGGATGTTAGCAATTCCGTGAGTGGTTGGGAAATTGGTTTAAATTGCTCCGCAAGAGCCGTCTGCGATTCGGCGATATCTGCTTTTAAAGTTTCATATTTCCGCCTGACAGCCTTTCTAGCTTTAATAAGATCGCTTACTAACCGTTTGTCCATGTTGCTATTACTGTCGTTGTTCGTAGACTAATAATTTGTACAGCAGTGGTCCATGCCTATATAGTGAAATAACTGTCGAACCCTTTTCTATAACGACCGGCGTTGATTTCGCTTTCTTTGTCGATAACTAAAAATCCGTGATCTTTGATCCAACAGTGGGAACATAAGTTTTTAAACTTTTCGAATGACATGTCTGTGTTTACATGATCATCGTAAATGTGTTTAAGATTGGTGTGGTCTTGCCGGAATACGATTATGATATTCGCATTATCTCGTACCAGTTGTTTCGGGATTGATGAGTAAGTCTGACAGAGGTAAAAACAATCTATATTTCGATGACGTCCGAAACTAAAATAATCTCTAATTATGCTTTGAGTGTCGCATGCCACATCATCAAACACAATAACAGAATTATCTTTCGCCTCGTGTGGTTTGATAACCTCACACCCCTCGCTGAATTCGTAGAATCCGATTTCTTTTAGTGACTTCAGAAGTATCTTCAGAAATTTGTATTTAAGTTGCTCAAGGGTTTTCGAATACAAATACAAGTTGTGAAACCGCACCCCATTGCGGTGCACCAAAAGACTGATCATAGCATTGGTTTTCCCAGAGCCGGAAGGACCAATGATCAAACCCCTTTTACATCCTATACCCAGTAAAGTGCCGTGTCGTCTGAACCTCTGTGAAAAAAGTTTATGCTGCAGATAGGTGGCACACAGCTGAACATGTTACGAAAATTTTGAACATCAACTCGATTCTTATTCATTGCAACATCTCCGTTGGTTCATATAAAAATGGTAAGCCCGGCCATATCATTCACCAATTCTTCCCCATAGTACCACCCGGGTACAAAATAGTGGAAACCCCTAACCCAGTCATCTATCTACCGATCAGCACGAAACAGATCACTAACTTAACTATTAAAATACTAGACCAATCGGATAATCCTGTCAGTTTTAGTAAGGAGACCGTCACGGTAACATTACATTTAAAGAAACTGTAATGGGTTTTCGATTCACCACTCCGTACCGCCCCTGCTTCACTTCCTATAAGAATCGTCGCCCACACCCTCGTAAGATCAGTACGGCTTCGTCCGCCACGCAGCTAACTAAAGCAAACAGAGACTTCTTGCGGTCCTTAGGCTTTAAAATAGTGTAATGAGTATTTTAAATATTGGAGAGCGAGTCCTCGTCGACACTTCTATTATTAGCAATCAATTGCACACACATCAACCGTATACAAACCGTTTTGACTATAACGATGAAATTCGAATTCCAATTCCCGAAGATATGTCAACTCTTCCCGGCCTGAGCTATCTGTACCTAGAGGGAAAGTTGCGGAAGGAAAACGGTGAAGTTACAACGGCTAAATTCCTTAACAACAGTTTGGCTCACTTATTTAGCGAAATCCGATACGAAATCAATGGCGTCGTTGTTGACTCTGTCACCAAACCTGGTATTACGTCTACTCTTAAGGGATATGTGTCCTACAGTTCCGCTGACGTTAAAAAGCTTCAAAATGCAGGTTGGTTTGCCGCCGGCGATCCTGCCATTACCGATCAGGAAGGTAACTTTAGTGCCTGCATACCGTTGAGAATGCTGTTAGGATTCGCCGAAGATTATGGTAAAGTTATACTTAACATCCGACAAGAACTCGTATTAATTCGCAGCAATACCGATGCCGACGCCGTATTCAGTGCTACCGTAGGGGAGACGGCTAAAGTTACGATTGACAAACTATATTGGAAGGTTCCTCATATTACTCCAGGTCTTGCTCAAGAATTAGCCCTGACCAAATACATCGATAAAAATATTGACACTCAAGTCGCATTTCGCAGCTGGCAGCTTCATATCATACCCGGTGTTCATGCTGTGACTCAACATTCTCACGCTATCGCTACAAGCACAAAATTGCAAACCCCCAGATATGTCATCGTAGGGTTTCAATCAGGTCGTTCGGGGCTAATCGCTAAGGACAATGCTAATTTCGATAAAATTGGTCTTACTAATTTCCGAGTTTATCTGAACACCGAACGATTCCCATACGACAATTTACATAACAATTATGCACTCAATCATTACGTAACATTATACGACATGTATTCCAAGTTTCAATCATCTTATTATAGCAAAATCGATGAGCCCTTCTTCTCCCGCCATGACTTTGCAGACAAGGCGCCCATTGTTGTAATCGATTGTTCCCATCAAAAAGACTACCTTCATGGAAACGCTGTCGTTTTTCGTGTTGAATTTGAAACTTCCGCTAACGTGCCAGCCAACACAACTGCGTATTGTCTCGTTCTTCACGATCGGGTTTTTACTTACAACGCATTGTCAAAAGCAGTTAAACAACTGTAATTTCGCAAAACACTTCAGTTGCACCTCGGCTTTTAGCGTAACTAGACCATGCTCTCTATACCTAATACGATGAAGATCATTATCGATATTCAAGGTTTTAAGACGTCCGATAAGCACTTTACCCCAAAAGAATTGGCTTCCTACGACGGTACCTCAGTATCTCACCACATTTTTAAACCCCCTTTCGCCCTCCATTCCTTAACACCTCATTTACAACAACAAGCCCACTGGGTAATGACTAATCACCATTGCATCGACTGGAATGAGGGATTTACTTCAGCATACATGTTTCCTGCAATCTTGCGACGTCTTCTGCAAGGTGCCACCGAAGTATATGTGAAAGGTCGAGAAAAGGCAACTTTTCTACGCCGCTTTACTACCATCCCATCATCAAAGTGGAAGAAAGACCGGCCCTCACCCCATCACAACCCGCTTGTTTATATCATTCCAAACCGATTTGTTATTGCGCTTTATCTAACGTGTATCATATTTATAATCACTACATAATGGAATAAAACAACCTTTTTTAATTTTTATTGTTTTTTATTTGTTTACAATATATAGTTTAACTACATGGATTAAACATCTACGTACTACTGGAAAAGCGTTCTACATAAATTGTCTGCCTATGTTCGGCGCACAAGACGTCTCGCAGTACTTCATCCATAGTAAGTATCCTCCGATGGAATCGCAACCTATCCACACCTACCCAGTCCCACCGTCCTTTTCGAGCTTTTCGATAAGCATACGTCCACGTATGCAAATTATAAATCTTATTCTTCGAGTCGTCAAACTGCACGCTCTTCTTCATTTTCCTTCCTCTCTATAAAGGCTTTTACTTCACACATATGCCATTTTAGGCCAAGACTATCCATTAAATCTACAAGGAGGCCCTTATTTATGGCTCTGTCTAAGAATAGTTGACCGACAGCAGCGCCGTTTTTGTACTGTTTTTCTTTTTTATACAACTCTTCGTCACTGAATCCGGAACGTCCTAACCCATATATGACTTCGTGCGACGCTTCAAAAGCTAAATCCTTTAACGAACTCACTAATCGTTCAACCGCACTAGGTACGTCTCTTGCAGCCGGTCGAGCAGCCTCTCTATAATTCATCCACATGACTACACTGCCAACTGACGACTCAGGGCTTCCACTTCGATGTCGCACTTTACCATAGAACTCGCAAACGTTAGCACTTCCACCATACACGCAGTCTTTTCAGAGTTCTCCTCCAGCTGATCCACTACAGACCATACATTTACTAAACAGTCTCCACAAAGGTTTGCTACACCCTTCACTATCTCTTTATAGAAACTCTCAAAGTGTAACGCTTTTAATTGTGCGAATCGCACTTCCACGAGTTTCTGCAAGCGCCACAGTTCTTCTACAGTTTCGCTCGCTAAACGCACCTCTGACAAGCCCACTTCCTCCAATTTGATTATTTTCCTTGTCTGGATCGCTTCAAATACAATCCTCTTCTTTCCTATTTCCAGAGCTGGCCACTCACCGTCGAGAGAATAGAAGTAGTTGGAAATCACTCCTTGATTTGCAATCAGGGCTGTCCACTCCCATTCATTTAACTGCACCCAGTCATTTTTGGCACCCCGTATTATAATACTTGGGTTAAATTGCGAACTCCAATCAAACCCTACACTCACGTACTTAGAACTTGATTTATTTAATTTGTACGTCCTGCTATTCAGAAGTTCTGGACAGAGTAGTGGTTGCGGCTTTCTTGCTTTATTACTCTGAACTACCTCGATAGCTTTCAACAAGGCTTCCATTTCTGCACGACTATCGGATGCTACTACCCTTGCAGACTCTTCTACGCGCTTTTATTTTCACATTTCCAAGGTTATATGTGGTAGGAGGTGACCGTAAACGCTGACCTTGAAGTCATGTTTACTGCACTACCTTTTTGGACTCAACAATTATGGGAACCTTGAGTTGAAATTCCACATATAACATATTTGGCTTGACTGCCCAAAATTTTAGCATATCACCCTTTTTTAATGTTTTCCCGATCATTTCGTGTAATTTATATGACCCCAACCTGTTGAAATAAATTTCGGTATTTTCGGGATAAAGTAAGACGTTTGTTATTTTAGCTTCACGGAAGGGAATAGTATATTCGATGTCACCATGCGCTAGGATGTACCATCTATCATCATTGACGGCAATGGATACTAGTTGTAAATCTCGTTCATAATATAAAGGCTCGCTTAGCTCTTCAACCACAAACACCTGCGGGTGTGACGTGGAATTCGCATGCATATGTTTGCCAAATTTATCGATAGGCATTACTCAAGCGTCGAACTGGATATGAATACCGAAAGCGTGGGCTTCTACTTATAAAATATCAATAATCATAGACGTCGCTAGGAGTGTAATAAAAACGCAGACACCTTTATATACATATATTTAATCAAACCAACAATAAGTAATATATACTACATCCCCATCTGCTAGCCGAGCGAGAAAGCGCTGGATGGGGACCTCTACATGCCGCCGCCACCACAGGAATGGGTCACCCTCGTATGTGGTGGGTAACGTCCTCAGGAGGGTCGACTGCCATAGGCGCTCGCTTCCAAGACTCATGGAATAGTCTATTGTTACGGCAGCCTGGAGTTGACGAGCTGATGGAGGTCTCGGTTCGGAGGTGATGAAGTATTCAAACTCCTTGTAAAATGTGGGAGCATCTTCAAAGAGCGCATCAACAACAATATCAGGCATGATGACTGGTAGCTGTGGTGGAAAAACGTTACGCTTTATATGTGAATCTCAAGGTAAGACCCTTGACCTTCTACGTTCCCATCCTTGACTACGCTCCTATATTAAGTTGCCTGTTTTCTGTAACAGTCATCATAATCCTCCAGCACCTACCATAATCATCAAGCAGCTATGGCAACTAACTTTAAGAATGCAGAACAATTTTACCGTCATTTTCGTCGGTTTTTGGCTAGTTGCCCTCCAGCATCCTCTCAACGGTCTCTGCAGGCAGTGGTCACAATGGAGTACGCCTTGAACCTACAAGGAGAGACCCTAGCGGAGACGACCACCTTACGGACGTTGCCTGCAGTCTTCGACGGATCGTCAGCTGTGTGGTGGCAGACCAACATCTTCAAGCCAGTGGACCGGTACCTAGGCCTACTGGAGGATGGGGAAGTTACATATATAACTTATACTTGGAAATAAATAAATATATTTAGAAATATTTCTGTGGTTTTAGTTTAAAGTTTCGAGATTGTGACCTTGAATTGTAGAATATAAAACTTTCACAAACGTGTGCGTAGTTAGTTGCCATCATGAGCTCAGAACCTCGATATCCAGAATTTGGGAGCTACTCCAAACGGCTACGAACATTCGGCGATTGGAGTCGAGGTCAAACTCCAGAATCGCTAGCAGGTGCCGGTTTCTTTTGCATCAGCGACACGATTAATTGCGTACAGTGTTTCTACTGCGGAGTTCAAATTTCTGGTTGGGAGCGCAATGACAAACCCCTATCTGAACACCTCCGTTGGTCACCCAACTGCAAAATTGCCAAGGTCTACCAGCAATTACAAACCATTGAAGACTTGACTAAGCAACTTTTCGATGCGTTGCATTTTTCCCCAGGAGTAGATGTGGCTGGCAACAATGGAACGGGTGCGACCGACAAAACAAAAGGTTGCTGTTGTCATAAGTGATGCAAAGTGCGGCGCCAAACCATTCACTAGTTGCCATCGACTTGTTGAACATGCTACCAATACAATTTTTGGTTGCTCTCGCTGCAGTTCATGATGGGATTCTCTACGTCCTTCAACCGCCGCGGTGCAGTTCAGCTTCTTTCGCCTACAATGATGGAGTGCACAACGTGACGTGGCGTAAAATGGATACCAGTTCCTTGACAACTATTTCCGTTTTTAAAATACAAGTGAACAACTTTACTGAACATAACGTTTTAACGTTCAAGATAAAATACCATTTCCCTTCATATGCGGTAGATACGAATTGGCAAACGATTTTGCTAAAAAATAAACCTGATGTCTTGAAGAAGCTGCTCTCGCCCGTGGATAATTCCTGCTGTATATCTACTATTGTTTTAAGCACTATTTTATTCGCTCTAATGTGTATGTCTGTAACGTATTTCTTAATCTGTTGGTATTATAATCATTTAGTCTAACCACTACTGTAATTACTCTTTGTATGTGCATCTTAAATATAACTTTTTATTAAATTATGCGTATCATTCACTCTACGAAGGTACTCTGGATGAGTAACCAAATATTCTATCAGACTCGATAGTCTAGAGGTAAAGATACCCTCGGCTGCAGATTGCGCTGCGGATATACAGGGAGACCTAGGTTCGAATCCTAGTCGAGTCATAATTTAGACATGAAGTATTCTAGGCGTTTACTTCATGCCTAATTTTTTTTAAATAAATATGTTAGGCGCTGTCTGTTCTAAGCACTACTTAACTCTTTCTATGCCCTTGGCCGTAAACGCGATCTTGACCTTGAATTTTTTTTAAAGTAGCCTCAACCTCGAACGCGGGTTTGACCTTGAACGTGGCCTCGCTCCGAACGTGGCCTCGCTTCGAACATGACCTTGGGCTTGCACGTGGCCTCGCCTTGCATGTGACCTAGGGCTTGAACGTGGCCTTGCCTTGAACTCAAGGTCAAGTGGTGGGGGGAGGTTCTAGAACCATCCACTTCCCTCTACCAGTAGTATATAGGGAGACCATTTAACCATATATCACTACTATATAAAATTTTTCTGCATCGAAATAATTCAATTTTAATAGTATAGTATTAAGGTGCGTTAAAACGTCTGAAAAGCACGTTTTGCAGCAAATATTAACTACAGGAAATATTATTGAGCTAATTTGATAGCTTGGGGCGATCAGAATTTAAAAAATTTGTTCATAATATGCGTGCCATCAGTAGCAGGTGTTCAATTACTAGCTTAAAATTGATTGCTGTGGTAATAGCCCTTGTAGTAGTAAATATGGAGACCATTTTACCATATATCACTACTATATAAAATTTATCTGCATCCAAAATATTCAATTTTAATAGTATAGTATTAAGGTACGTTAAAACGTCTGAAAAGCACGTTTTGCAGCAAATATTAGCTAATGGAA